>JAGQAX010000016.1:35350537-35653037 GCA_019142605.1 Cephalopholis sonnerati
ACTTACACAAGGATATTTATGCTTCATACATATTTAGTGTTTGCATCAATGGGATGAGACAAAACTGTTTTTATGAACCAAATTCTTATGAATGACAAAAGCTGGATTAATGATACTGTTTTGAGGAAGTTTACCATCAGAATCAGTAGTTCCTCTTACGCCCTTTTGCCACATAGCTCTGTGCACGTGTGCAAATCAACTGAAAGTTTCATTCCCATGGAATCCCTTTGTGATCTCTGCCACATTCCTCCTACCTTTTTTTTTTTAAATTGGAAATTTGCATCAAAATTTCAACTTTTGTGGAAGACTTCAGACAGACTGTATGCACTGTGTGCCACAGGAAGTTAGCATAAAAACTTATTAGCTAACAGGCTGTTTTAGTTGATCCACTTGGTTGGATGTGAAAAGTTCAGCAGCATATTTAGCTTACAAAGGTAGCATGCCAGCCATGTAACACACAGAGTGCGTGCGTAGTGGTTCATATGTCTTTTGACAAAATATTTAACAAACTGGCAACAAACCTGTTGGGCCAAGCTCCTCACTTATTTGTCACTATGCATTATTGGTCCTGTTTTGGTGTCAATAAAGTTCAGTGGGCATATTCCATAAGACTGGACAGAAAAAATTAACTTTTCTCCTACTTCTACAGTGGTGTTCTCTCCGTAAAGAGATGCATTTGTTTGCATTGATAACTACAAGGCGTACTCTCCATACTATTTGGAACTGTGGGCACAAAACAAAACTGTGTAGAAACAAGTCGTTAAACATTAAAGGGACAATTCACCCCAGAATCACAAATACATATTTTTCCTCTTATCTGTAGTGCCATTTCCCAATCTAGATTGGTTTGGTATGAGCTGCCGAGTGTTGGAGATATCTGCCGTAGAGATGTCTGCCCTCTCTCCAATATAATGGAACAAGTTGGCACTCTTTCGGGGCTTGAAGCGCCAAAAAGTACATCTAAAAAACTCAACAGCAATGTCTCTTTCCAGAAATCATGACCTGGTTACTCAGGATAATCCACAGATCTTGTTGTGAGACCTTTATGTAGGAACTATTTTCTTCCGAACTAGCCACATCCACCAATTGAATCACTGCACAGAAGGAAACGTGCATCTATTGCTAGCTCACCTAGCATCAGTAACAGCTTAGCCAAGGAGGACGCCATTAATATTTACATATTACGCTTTCACGAGTACAAGCCTCTAATCCATAAGTGGATCCATGCTTCCTTCTCCATGGTGATACTGTGTCTGTGGTTTATATTGAGTAAGTGAGTCATGATTTCTGGTAATAGTCGTTGCTGTTGAGTTTTTTCAAATGTACTTTTGTGGTGCTTTGAGCACCACAAGCCGAGTGCCTCGTAGTTCCATAATAATGGAGAGAAGGCAGACATCTCTACAGTCGATATCCACAACACTCGGCAACTCACACCAAAACGTCTAGATTTATAAGTAGCACTAAGGAAAGATGTTGTATTGTTGTGTTTTTAAGGTGAACTGTCCCTTTAACATTAGAGACAAATGATGTAAGGACTACCTCTCAAACTGTGTGCCTAGTTTTGTTTCTTTGTTTTTGAGTGGCATTGTGTGTTTCTACTTGATAGCCAACAGTACAGAGATGACAGGAAATGATAAGAGAAAGATAAGGAATAACATCGACAAAAATGTCCCTGGCTGGATTGAACCAGAGATTTTGAAATTCCCAGTGTCGCCAGCGAGCCACCACATGCCAAGATTGATTGACTGAGGTTGTTTATGCCCCCTGAAACACACCCAACATGTGCCAGATACCTCAGGTAGCCTATGGCAAGACCTCAGTGTTTGCTGCCTTAACTGCTGCATGTCTGTAGCCTTTAGAAGGATCTACATTAGAAAATCAACAAGGCTTGGATGATGTGAGGAAAAACTACAAAAAAATTAAAGTAGTATAGGGATGTAATTTATTCTCCTGTGATGTGACCGTTCACAGTAGTGTTATAAATGTCTGGAGAATGGAGATGTTAAGTGTTAGTGGTGCAGATGAGTGAGGTATAGTGCATAAGTACCGTTTGCCTCGTTTGTATCAGTCAATCCGCCCTCAAGTTACAGTGAAGCATTTAGAAAGCGTCCCTTTTATCGAAGGCAGATCTCTTGTACCTCGAGGCTTAGGTAAATGATTTGTCCTCCATTGTTCGTCACATACCGGCTTAAAGAAGAGCGCTCTGTCACTCTGGCAACAGGTGCTCCTGGCTCGACTTCGACATGAAAGAGCAGAGGATGTGTGTGTGTGTGTGTGTGTGTGTGTGTGTGTGTGTGTGCGTTCGGCCGAGCAGGGAGGAGGGTCACCTAGCAACAAGCCCTGTGAGCGGAGTGCACCGTCTCGCTTGGTGTATTGTCAGCCACTGTTTGTTATTTTACCAAAGGTGTGTGTCTGTTTACAGACCAGGAAAGGTGATAGGTGGGGACATTGTGTAAGTGGAAAGGAGCCGGATGGAGCGGACAGAGGTGCCGGTGACAAAAGGCCCACCCCGTTCTTCCTGCTGTCTGCTGCTCTCAATAGGAGTGATAAAAAGCCTCGTATCGGTTACCCAAAACAACCCATGTGTCAGTGCACGCACACAACACACCTTTCCGACACACAGGGCTCCAATATCCAAATGCATACTCACTGTACTCTGACCTGTACAGACAGATGAGACCCTGATGAGACACATATACAGGTTTCATGGGGCAGCAATTAGCATCACCTAAACCCACTCTGAGCCACGTTATGAGCTGTGGTTTCACTGGGAGGAAGCTGGTAAATATTTCCATTGCAGTATCTTTTTTCTATTTTGTTTTTTAATGTGACCCAAATGTTGCTGTTTTAAATACTTAAACATCATCTATGGTAGAACAGGTTTGTGTGCACAAGACTTAATTTTGGGGATATTTTGCACATTTTGTAAATTGTAAATATATCTATTTGCATCCTGCTAAGCTGCTGCTCATTAGTCTGACTCACCTGATGTAGACTGTGGTTATAACCCTGCCATTGGCCAGCTGTTCAGGCTGTCATCCCCCCACTCCATTATGTTCTTGTAACCATTTCCAGAACAAAAAAGAACAACAACCTCCAAGCTAACAACCTACACGCTTAAAATAGCAGGTTTTAACAAAGATTTGATCGTGCAAAAAGGCACGCCTGCTTTGTTCTGTCAGTGGATTGTTGTAAAGATCCACAACGAATGAAAGTGACCTCGGAAAAACCCAGACTCTGTCTCACAGAACTCTCATGCCTGAAATTAGTCCGTTTTCTGATATAGCCAGTTGAAGTTGATTTGCCACATCTTTTTAATCTGGCAGCAGCGTGCACCAGTGACAGTGACTACACCAATGGACTCATCCGTTCCACTACACACAAGCTTCTGTTATTTCATCGTAAAGTTCAGATCAGACCAAAGATTTGCGACAAGATGAGGTGAAACAAGCGACTACTAAAAACCTGCTGGTTCACACCAATGCAACTAGATGAGATGGTTTATTGTCTTAATGCATCAACTCTCTGTACTTCTGTTCTGACATGTGTATATGAACATATGCCTTTGTTTCAGAGTGTGTTCTCCTTTATCTAATTTCACTTTTAGCTTATGTGGTGTTTCTAGAGTGAGCAGCTCTATTGCAAAGTGAAATGAGTCAATATGGTGTCATCAAGAAAAAATGTTTCAGCTCCTCCCGTAGAAATTTGTGAAAGGTTGAAGTCCTAGACAAGTTAAACAGGGCTTCCACGAGTCCTTGAAATCCTTAAAAGTTTGTGAATTTGAGGAGGAAAAATAAGGCTGTGAAAGTTTTTGAAAATAGATATAAATAGACTGAAAGTGCTTGAATTTATATTGTATTTTGTCCCATAAAAAATGTTCTTTTGGTATATTTTTTATTTAACATTAGTAAATGGGCACATTTTTTAAATGTTGTCTGTGAGCTATGCCGTGTTGGGTCCTTGAATTTGAATGAAATGGGCCTTGGAAGGTTCTTGAGTCTGATGTTAAGAAGGTGTGGGGACGCTGGTTAAAAGTAAAACCTTGCTGTTTTTGTCGTGCCGATCCAAAAAGATATGGTCTGACTCCTAAAAACCATGCTGCATTCAGTCACAATCCACACATTATTACTAACTGGGGCAGAGTGTGATGTCTGATGACATCAGATGTCAGATCAGCTTCAGTTTCAGGATCTGGGAGTGACTCAACTGTGCTCCAAATTTGTGACAGAATCATAAAAAATTAACATCACATAGATATTTACTATTCATCCACTAAAGCACATAAGTATGGACACTTGTGTTTTTTACTCATTGCATATTTCTGGTTAAATAACTGTGTCTTTCAGTGGAGCATTGTACAAAGATTTCTGACCTTTTTTCATTCTTTTTATTGTCTCTCTTCTTTTAGATCTACATGCACCTGCGTTACTACAGCTCTCCAAATGAACAGAGGCACATAGTCAGGATCCTCTTCATAGTCCCCGATCTATGCCTTCGACTCCTGGCTCAGCCTTCTTTTCTTCACCAATGAGGAGTATTATGTGTACTTTGACACAGTCCGAGACTGCTACGAAGGTGAGCAATGAGCTAAAACACCAGCGTTTTCTGATGCAGGCTGGAGTGTACGTTGCCATATTTGGCATGCAAACAGCAGAATATTCACCACAGCGGTGGGAGCGAGTGTTTTGTGCTCCAATGTGTCTTTTGACTCCCAGTAGAAATAAAGGGTGTGAGAATTTATGTGCCGTGATACCCCAGTGGCAGATGGCCTTTGTAGTGTCTTCGTTTCCAAAGGTTGCCATCTTTGTCCTCATGTCTCCGTGGCCTCTTGGGATTGCAGGGGAGGGGAAACCTGTTTCCTAGCAACTGTATGAAAACCAGCAGAAGACTTTTAAAAGGCATCTCACATGTGAGCAGATAAATCGTTAGCTTGTTCTCTGTATTACCAGACTGTAAGGCATCTACTGTCACTGGAGTTTCTCAGTATTAATACACATTTTGAGAATAGGTAAGAATCAAGAAAGCACTTATGTAATATACTGCAATTTCCTGTTAATATTCCACCGTCACATGTGTTTTATTAGGGTAATTGCCTGAACATGCTTGTAGTGCTGAAACTATTAGTTGATCTGCAGGAAGATCACAAACATCAGCTGGTTCTCATTATGAGGATTTGCCAGAACGTCTGGTTAGATAATCCATTTGAAGGCATCGGATTCAGAACTAATGGGCATTCGTCACTATGTTCTGACATCTTGGAGGCTAAACTATTAATTAATTCATTATGAACATACTTGGCAGATTAATTAAAAAACAAAAACAGTTGTTAGTTACACTCCTGCGTGCATTGATAATATCCTGGTACGTGTAAGGCTGCTGTGAGCAGTGGAAGCTAATTGTTTTGCTGTATTTTGTAGTGAACACCTGCCTTGTGGAAGGTGTACAATGGCTGAGAGATAGCATGGTAGAGCAGCTCCTGTGGCCTTGGTGTATTGTTAAATGTAGAGACAGAAACATTTCATGCTGCTACTGTTCATATAGACAATCATTAGTGCCATCTGCTGCAGGTAAAAGGTTCAATCAGGGTTCCCACAGTCATGAAATTCCTGGGAAAGTTACAAGAAGAAGAACTGTTTTCCAGGTTTGGATTTGACAAAATGTTTTGAAAATGTTTCGATATAAATTGTTTGGCTCTTCTTTAAAATGTGTTCATAAAAATCCCAAAATATATCTGACATTATGTGACACGCGCTCCCTGTATCACTATTTTAAAATCTAGTGCTGCTCTGTGTGACCGTTTCAACATTACTAGTATCATGTCATACACATAGACCAAACCTCCATCACACGTGCTGTCACATCAGTAACCAAGGCTTTCACACTGAGATCTGAGGCGCATATGATGATGGTGACAGTTGCTACTGATGGATAGTTAACTTTAAGTTAAGTTTAGTAGGAGGCTGCTGGAGTACAATTCTACAGTATGGGAGGATCAGACTGACATCTCCAACTAAATCTCAGCCTAATCTAGAAGAAACAGTTGGCAGGAAATCCAAAGTGTGGGATCATTTTGAGAAGGTGAAGGACCAACCCAAGGTGATATGTAAACTCATCTTCATTGGTCCACTACAAACATGACGTATCATGTGAAACATGGAAGTAGCTACATGCCCATTAGCCCACAGCGTCATTAACAGGCGGCTCGCTCAGTGTGTGACGTGCACTTGTAGATAAAATATAGGCCTATATTAATGAAGGTTCATTAGTACGGTTAATGTTACTGAGACTATTCTTTCTCACACCTTCAACTCAAACCACCAAAAATATTTTAATAATTACATTAATATCATAAACATGCAGGCGACTAGTCGACTAATGGCCCTAAATGATGACTATTGGTCGACTAGGAAAAGTCTTAGTTGGGGTCAGCCCTAATTTTACTACTACTTAAAGTCATGGAAATGGGGTAAAATATTATGGAAATGTTATCTGTCTGTCCGTCTGTGCTTCTCACACTCAGCTGACAGTAGAAAAATATTTGTTCCTCTTGCGACAGAGTTTATAAACACCCTCAACATGTGTCTGAAGTTCAGGCTGAATTGTTACACATTTGCACAAATACTATGTACCTGATTAAAAGGTACACATCTGGAGCCCATTATGTGCCTGGTACTTCCGTTAAAGATGTAGTTTTCAGTACTAATCCTCCCCTCATCTCACAATTTAGTCCATATTACAGAATAAATAAATGGTAGTATAACATAGGAAAGTAGAGGTTACTGTTTATGTGATTAGATATATTAAAAGTGACAGCTTTATTGAGGCACAGAGTTGACGTGGTAAGTATCTAGATTAATGACCAAGACATTTGTATGTTGTTGCTCTAATTAGTAACACTCTTGGATATTTATGCTCTCAAAATGCTTGTCTAAATTATTTTCATCTGCCAGCCCTGCTCAAGCCGAAAGTACACGTTAGAGTGAAAAAATACTGTATGTGTAGTTATGAAACATTAACAAAGCCCGCACTGTACTGCTGACTGTGTTCTGGCAGGGGTTGTCAGTGTGCTTCAATCACAGGCTCACTTTTAAACCCAGCCACTTTCAACAGCAAAGAGAGCCGAGGCAGTGGGGAGCTGGTATCTGTGGGTTACCCTTAAATTAGCCCAAGAACACCTGGGGCAGCAGATGCAACAACATTCTGCTCTCTCAGGGACACCAATTACTGGGATCAGTATGGAGTCCAGGCAGGTTTATTTAAATTGTATGTTACTTCTTATTAGTGTTCGCAGAATAGCCAATAAATTATTGACAAGCACACAGGATATGAAATCCTGAACATATTTTGGGAATACCTGTGTAGATGTATAAGAAGGAGAGATTTTAAAGGTAAAGGCAGGTTGTCAGTGTCAAAACATTTATGAAAGAGGACCAATTGTGCTATGTTACTGGTGTATATTTATATTTTGGATTTCTACTAGAACATTTTACATGCTTTAATGTTCAAAAAACAACATTAGTTTCCTCATACTGTCTGTGCAGGAACATCTGTATTTACATTTCTGTATGAAACGCTCAGTTTTAGGGCGCAGTCACACCAGGGTAGTCCGGGGGACTTGGTCGATTGGGCGGGGAATGCTGAAAATTTTCACACCTTCATTTGTTTCGGTTCCCTTTTACACTGCACTTTTTAAAGTGAACCAAACCGCCCGGATTGGCCGGGACCGAAAACGGAAATCCACCCCCTTCAGCTGGCTTGGTGCCCACAAAAACAATGGAGCAACATCAAATTTATGCAGCCTTGGGGTTTCTGTTTTTACTTTGGTGTTCAAACCTACTCTACGTCGGCCCACAAGACATTTTCCAACTTTTTGGCTTTTGGCTTTGTCTTTTTTTCTACCCAAAATGCACTGCGCTCTACGTCACTTCCTCGTTTTGGTTCGCTGGATAGTCCGTTTGCATATCCCACTGTAAGCAAACCGCACCAGTGTTCACTTGCAAGTGAATCTGAAACCCCCAGTTTTCAAGCGGACCAGGGTTCGCTTGTTTGGTCTGCTCCAGAGTTCGAATGTGCGTTCACACCACTCCAAACGAACTGAACTATCTGTGGAAGCGAACCAGGGTTCATTTAAAGCGGACCAAATAGCGCCAGTGTGAATGCGTCCTTAATGCCTGTCTCTCTAAGCCCCCCTCCCGAAAAAGCCCAGTCTGCTCTGATTGGTCATCTTGGCATCTCTGCGCTGTCACTGCAGCCAGGTAATGACAGTGGCGGACAATAGTGGCACCTTGTACTGTAAAAAAGTCACCAATAAACACTTCTAAACCCAACGGGAATATGATCGGAAATAAAGGAGTAATTAACAACACCTGCAATCACATTTACACGTTTCCCTTGCGTTAGCATGTAGCTACAGTAGCAGTGTACTTGCAGACGGAGAATAACTGTGTATAGCAGAACTTTACTATTTAAAAAGTACTGATAAAAGCAGGAAAGGAATCTGATCCACATTTAGGGAGACATTAACAACAGATGCAACCGAACCTTTTTTTACATTGCCTGTTAGAGGCGGTAATGTGGCGCCATTATTGCACCTCGCCTTTCTGGATAAAAGATACGTTTGCAGAATGGGGGACAGAGGTGTCTCGCTTCTGAACTGGGAATGGCGGTAGTAATAGCCGAAATGATGTCTGTATAGATTAGACAGCCAGCAGGATGGCATGGGTGTGACGTTTTGACGATGTGTTATGCGTCCAACCCACCGCAGGAGATTTTAAAAGTAGCTGATTGCAGTTAGTGGCTAACTCAAAAAAAGAAGCAGACGAAAATGTCTGCAAATTGGGAAAACAATGAGGTCCTGAAGTTGCTTACTGCTCAAGCAGAGGATGAGATCAGCTGCCAGGTAACAGAGTTCGTAAATGCATAAAAGAGCTGTTGACGTGTATGCTGTATGTCAGACTAGAGGTCGACGCTGTTGTGTTTCATGTCACACCCATCACGCCTCTTTTGAATCTGTGATGCCAGTATGCTGTCCAAAATCACACATGGAAGCGAAATGATGCAGCAGTCGTTTGGTTCTGTGTAAAATGCAAAGTGGCATAAAGAAGGGACTTTTACATGTTTCCCAGACATTAGCCTGTAGCCACATGTACATAAGCAATGTATTTGTAGCCAGGATAGACGTGCGCTTTCTCCAATTACAAATCACCAGTAAAAACTTAAAAACACAACCAGACATGTTCCAGCAGGAATATGATCTGAATTTGGGGGAAAATTTAACAGCTCTGGCAACCAAGGTTTCATGTTTCCCTGACGTTAGCATGTAGCTACATGTAGCATTGTAGGCTACGTTATGTAAGTACTTGTAGTAACTTGGCTGAAGCAGATGACCATAAAGAAATCTGTCACAGGCTTGTAGCCAAAGTAGAAACAGAGAATTGGGAAGTGTCCGATGTGTCAGTGTAGCTGTCTGTATTGATTACATATCAGGAGTGACCAGTGGATAGAACATCAGGGATTAGACACACATCTGCTTCACACTGAGGCCCATGGTGCTGTGTAAGGATAACACAAAGAATCACATGTGTTGATCATAATAAAATATGATTTTTATCTTTATTATGTAACACATTACATGAGTGAATATCAGCCTCTAAGATGTGCCGCCCACTTGTGTAAGATCTGTATTGTTTATCTGAACAGTTTGTATTATGTGACACTGCTGTGTGGCAGCGAGACACGACCATGACCTTTCTTAAGTGTTCTGCTTTCTTCAGCAGTGTTTCCACAGACGTCCCATTATCACACCACTTCACCTGTGCTCCCAGCACTACAGAACTATACCTTACAATTATGCTTAAGCTTATAGCTCACTCACAACATTACCCAATCATCTCTAAGCCTGCTGATGGGGGTGAATCACCTCTCGGGCTTGAAATGGCAGACTCAGCAGCTCTGAGACGAAATCAGCAGAACATAACTGTAATTATGACAGTTACATCAATTGTTGACAACACTGTGTAACAAACATACTGCTGCTTTAACTATCATGCATCAGTATGTTTTTGGAGGCTGTTAGAAATATCCAGTCTTTCCAAACCCACATCAGCAGCGTTGACATGATATTTTAGTAAAAACCCAAGGTATAAATGCAGTTAGGTTGGGGGTCTCTGCTCAGGTCAGAATGATCTTCTCATCAACATTTTCACCTGCAAGAAAATAAGAAAAAGAAGAACAAGAAGAGGAAACGTTATTTATATAACACCTACAAGGGGTGTAGCTCAAAGTGCTTTAAAATAAGGAACAGAAACAAGAGAATAAAAACCGACAGATTAACACAGAGGCAAACACTGTGAGATAAAACCAAGCAGTCACATATATAAGAAACAAAAGAGGCAGCACATAGCAAGAACAGATGTGCCAAAAACAATAGTACATGTCAGATTTAAAGAAGAAAAAACAAGGCAGAGATAAAAAACAAAGAACACAGAAAGAAGATACGTAAAAAACAAAGGAAAAGTGTCACTTTAAAGGCAGTGCTGAATAAATGAGTTTTCAATTATCTTTAAAAAATCTTCACAGAGCTTACATCTCTTAAAGCCTGGGGGCTGATCTCCTAGGGAGACAAGGAGAAAAGACAAGGAATTAATAATATATGGGGTTCCCACAGTCATGGATAACCTGGAAAAGTCATGGAATTACAATTTACAGTCACATTTTCCAGGCCTGGAAACATTGAAGCTTTTGGAAAAGTCATGTTATTTTGTTGTGTGTAATGAAATGTTACAGTAATCTTAAGTGGATAATCTTCCTTGTAATGTAACACAACTACAAATCTATTTTCTGTAGCTGTCGACGTAAAGTAAGTCAAATATGCATCGATGTGTGACAAAGTTTTGTTTATCACCATGTTCTTTTTTTATATTCTCTCCCTGCGTTCCCTCTCTCTTTTCATGTATGTCAGCTAGCTGAAATTCCGTTGTAATAGAGTTTGAAAACGCTCGGCAAGTGGGGCAAGAAAAAAAAATATCGTAGGTTCTTAAAAAGTCATGGAAAAGTTTTGAAATTTCGTAAATGAAAATGTGTGGGAACCCTGAATAAAGGTCGGCCTCAAACCATTAAGAGTCTTGTAAATGGGTAAAAGAACTTTACAGATCTTAAAAGACGCTGGGAGCTCGTGCAGCTTAGGCTAAGCTGAGGTGACATGCTCTCTCTTTCGTGTTCTAGTTTAACGCCTGTCAGCAGAGTTCTGAATTAGTTCTAGTTTATCAATAGATTGTTTTGGAAGACCATTGAATAGAGCATTACAGTCTAATCTACTGGAAATAAATGCATCAACAAGTTTTTCAGCGTCTTGTTGGGACAGGAACGGCCGTACCTTTGCAATATTTCTTAAACGAAAGAAACGTGTGTTTTGGTCACCTTCTTTATATACAAGATAAGGTGCTCTTGAACCAAGGTATATCATTTCTTGATAGGGTGATGCCTCGGGATACACGATAATATCTGCATGTCATTGATATCGGCTTTAAAATGAATCAGCTAACATGCTTTTTCTTAATTTGCACAATGAATGAATATTACATACATTGAAGAGTATTGTATTTCATGTCTCCATCTGCTGGTGGGCCGTCACGATAAGAGTATGCATGCAAAATATGATGTTAATTCCAATACAGGAGAGACTTGATGATCACCAACATTTGGTGGGGAAAAAATAGATATATCGATATCAGTTTTCAGTCAAATGAGTTGGCACATATCGGCAAAAAATCGTGCATCCCTCGTGCTGCCATTTTCTATTTTCCTAACAAATGGGTTGGCCTTTTTTATCCAATGCATCAAGCATCTTACTCCAGTTACAAAATGTACGTCTTCTTGCTGTTCGACAGAATCTGGGAGTGATTTTACAGATTCCAACAGTCACCCGTAAAAAACGGTAACGTTTATTTTTTTCTGTCTGACAGCCTTTGTCATCTACAACTTCCTGAGTCTGTGTTACGAGTATCTGGGAGGAGAGAGCGCCATCATGGCTGAGATCAGAGGGAAGCCTATTGAGTAAGTCTTGTTGTGCTCATCTTTCTTTTTGGTCTAAACGGTCATGTAAATAACTGCCTGCTTCTCAGACAGTGTTGACCTGTATGAACCTGTGCTTCACCTCAGGTCAAGCTGTGTGTATGGGACCTGCTGTCTGTGGGGAAAGACGTACTCCATTGGTTTCCTCAGGTTTTGCAAACAGGTACCATCTTGCTGCTTTTTCCTGACGTGGTATTTCTCCCGACATAGTTATTCTCTTTTTTTGTACCGTTTACGTCCTCTCACTCTCTCTGTCTCACTCTCTCTGTCTCTCTTTTGCTTCCTCAGGCTACTCTGCAGTTCTGTGTGGTGAAACCTCTGATGGCAGTGATCACTGTCATTCTTCAGGCCTTCGGGAAATACAGAGATGGAGACTTTAAGTATGTTTCCACGGCAACTTACCCACTGTCATTCACGGCATGGAAATCTGCCCGAGCAGAGATTTGTGGTGTTCTGACTTGCTGTCATTAAAGATGTGACTTCACTCAAAAATGTTTTGTCAGACCAGCATTAGATGAACCTGCCCTCTGAATGCAGAGAGTGCTTCCAAATCTCCACCTCTTTATTAACTTTATGACTTAAAGGTGCATATTTATGTAAAGTTGAAGTCATCACAATTTGCCCAAATGAAAAATTGCCGACATGAACATTGAAATTATTTCAGTTCCTTTGTTTCTGCCTTGTGTGTCATTGCTAAAGCACATTGTTTTCTCTGCATCCCTCTCCTCCAGCGTGGCAAGCGGCTACCTGTATGTGACCATTATCTACAACATCTCCGTCAGCCTGTCGCTCTACGCTCTCTTCCTCTTCTACTTCGCCACTCGTGAGCTGCTTGTCCCGTACAACCCCGTGCTCAAGTTCTTCATGGTCAAATCAGTCATCTTCCTCTCCTTCTGGCAAGGTAGGAAGACCACCTGCTGTAACTGTTAACACACAAACGCACACAGTAGCACTTTTTTTTTTTTTTTGACTCAAAATACAAAAAGTGTGAACAGAAGCAGCTTTACAGGTACAACAACGATAGGAACGAGGCAACATATCCAAGGACAGACAAATAAAGCAAGGTTACGTACTGAATTCAAAATGATTTATAGAACATAACAGCAATAGTGGAAAAAAGACTAAAATAAAAGTCATAATAATTCTAATAATATTTTGAAGCTGCAGTTAAATTTGGGGAAAATGGTTAAATATGGCATGCATATTTATGTGTAAAAATTAAGTGTGTAAAAAAAAAAAAGAGAATAAATAAATAATAAAAAATAGATAAATAAACAAATAAATAAATCTAATAATAATAATAATACATATATATTAACAAAAAACAGTTTGGTGGTACTAGTAAGGAGCCATTATTATTATTATTAAGAATAATAATAATAATATTATAATTATTATTATTATCATTATACTTTTTTATCATTTAAAAAAATAGTATTGTGATATTTTTGTTTGGCAGTATCGTATGGTTACGTGGACACCAAGTATTGATTTTTTAATTATACAAATTATAAATATTACAAATACAAATTAAACTTTTGGTAACCTGCTAGAATAATAATGTCAATTGCTTTTTCAGTTTACTAGACAAATTTTGCTGCAATAAAAAATGACTGAAGTGAAGTGAACAGTACTTTATTTTATTCGATAAAACTAATGATGTTGACAAAGTTTTTCTTTGGTGAGATAATTTGCCATCGAAAAAAGGTATTAAATTGCAATATATCACAGTATATTTTATTGCAATAGTGAGCATATCGCAACAATAAAAGTTATTTTATTGTTATTTTTATTTTATTGTTATTATTTTATAGTTATTTCTGAAACATTATTCTGTTCAGCAGTCTGTAGGAATGTTTTTATCCAAACATGATAAACATTTTAATTAAATTACCAAGAGGTTAGCAAAAGAAAATGGAAGCCCCCTGAGTGTTCCCAACACATTATGCCACAGAGTTACTGTAATTAAAAGACCGCTTTGTGTCATTCATTCATTATTTTGTTTCCTCTGGATGGTGATTTTGTTGCTGCCATTTTGTTTTTTGGTGGGTTTGCCGAATAGAAGTGTGAATTCTGGAAATATAATCAGAAGATTGGGAACAGGTCCTTTCACCTCGTCTCTTTCTGAGTTTCAGTTTAAATGTGCCTCCATCACCCTGTTATCAATCATATCTTTTAGTATGCAAACCTTTTCGCTGTTAACAACAGGTGATTGTGCAGTTTTTGCGTCTCAAGTCAGGTTTCCTCATGGACTGATTCAGACTGCAGTTTTTGTGCCTTTTCTCTGTTTATCATTTCTGTTTTCTCACACTGTGTCTCTCTGTGTGATGCAGGGATGCTGCTGGCCATCCTGGAGAAGTGCGGAGCCATCCCTGAGATCAGCTCGGCTGACTTCTCTGTGGGCGAGGGAACAGTTGCCGCTGGTTACCAGAACTTCATCATCTGCATTGAGATGTTCTTTGCTGCTGTTGCTTTGCGCCATGCCTTCACCTACAAGGTCTACATGGACAAAAGGCTGGACTCATACGGTGAGGGGAGTGTGCGTCTGTGTGTGTGTACGGGTCTCTGTGTGTTTGTGTGTGCAGGTATTAAGAGGCTGGATGTGTTTGAGCTCAGAATAGTGAAGCAAAATGTGTAGATACTAAGAAAGAAAGATACAGACTGATTCCTGCAGTCTGATCTCACTCTCTGTGTCTGAACCTTTGTACTTTGATTCCTATCTTTGACACTCTCTGTTAGGGTTGTACCAAATAGCTCGAAGAGACATTCATAATGTCGACATTTGAATCCTAAATCAACACTCTGTGTGTCTGTTCATTCTGTTTGAACCCAATATTTCGGCACAGATGCAGATAAAGATCAGACTACACTAATATAATTAGTATAATAGTATTTGTAGAATTAGATTATAGTGGTGGTTGTGTAGAGTAGTTTCCGTCTCATGTGATCCAAATATTTCCCATGACTCCAGAGCGTTGTAAAATCCAAAAAGTTAAAATTCCTTGAAAATAGTTTGATGTAATCATTTCCACAATTCACAACATGTTTTTATCTAATGAAATCTTCTGCTTTAATCCATATTTGTTTCAACATTTTCACTGCTCTCCTGTTTGCTGCACACACTTGAATGAGCCCTGATCACACAAAGCTTTTTGCAGGTTGCAGTAATTAGTGTCTAGTTCCTGACATGTTGAGGCAGAGGGTACTGTCTGTAGCTCTGGTTGAGGGTGAGAGGCTGTCAGCAGATAAACAGAGATCTGTGTGGGTACATGAGACCCTAAAGAAGAGGGTGGATCACGGGGAGTACCACCAGTTGGTCCAGGAGCTTCTCCTCCATGATGGATGTTTCCAGACATATTTTAGGATGACTCAGGGCAGTTTGACAACCTGCTGTCTATCATCAGGCTGTACAGCTCTGGGTATCCAGCAACCGCTACCACCAGTTTCTCCTCCATTGTTTACCAACTGTAACTTTGTTGTCGTGACCACCACAGAAGGCCCGCCTCTCAAATTATCCCATTGGACAATGGGAAAACAGAGATGATGTGGGGTGTTTTTCCACTCTGAGCTGGAAGTTTTTTCAACTCGAGAAGTTCAGAGCGCTCTGGCAAAAATGCCAGGTGTCTAGAGAGCATAAATACGAGCCACATAGCAACGCAAAAACTGCGAGCAAAAAGCTTCATTCTCATTAGAAACACTTACAAAAAGGCGCCTCCAGCTGCTGAAACGCTTTCTGTGTGATCAGGGTCTTAACAGGGCAGTCTAACAGCAGTCTGACAACACCACAAATTACTTTCAGTCATTAAAGAAAGTTTAAAAGTTTAAAGTTTAATAAAAACACATTTAATGCGATGAATCACTTTATTCAAATTAAGGATTTTGTTTTTTAGGGTGATACATTATAATATGTGTCGACAGCCATTTAAATCTTCATTTGACAACCTCAGAAGCCTCGAATCTAAAAAACAAAAATATTCCGTACAGCCCATTTCTTCTGCTTTTCCTCCATTTTCATCCTGACTTTCTTGTTCTTCCTCTTTGTCTCCGCTTTCTCCTTTTTCTCTCTTCTTTACTGTGCTGCACTGAAAGGCTCATTTCCCATCTACGGACAGTACGGTAGGTCTGATGTTAGCTGTGTTTTGCCTGTATGTATCTATCTCAGTTCTGTATGTCTGCTCCCATTACAGAGCTTCTTGTTTGCTTTTTGTTGTGTGTTTGGTCGTCATTAAATTTAAATGACTTTTTTCATTGTTTTCAGTTCAGCATAAATTCAGTTGATTTGTTTAAATTGTGGGTTCTTGACTGTCTGGTTTTGTTTCGTCATGTTTACGTTGCAGTCAGTGAATTCAGGCTTTATACACTTCGCCTTTTCATTTCTCCTGGTCCACAATCTAGTCTAGGCTGCTTTCAGACCTGTGGTTGTCTCCTTTGGTCTGAATCAGGGACTCATGTTGTTCTAAAGTTGTATAATTGCCTAGAGTTGGTTGGTGGTCTCACGGCAGCATTTACAAGCGGACCAGATCAAATGCCTTGTGTGAGAAAGCTGCTCTTGATTGGTCAGAATTTCCATGTGGGAAAAATCCAGGAAGTAAAGAAAACGTTGAAGAAGAGTACACATGCAAGATAAATGTGACACTTTCTAATGTCACAATGGAGGGACAACTACGCAGGTTGATTTTAGCGCTGCTCATCGTGGACTATATTGCTGTCATTGTTCATTTGAGTCAAAGCATACAGTTTGAAAACGAGGCGCGGCTCCAACTAGAAAACAATGTTTTGATGCATTGGATGTGCTGAATGTGCATATTAAGGCAGTACAGGAGGAGGAGCACATTAATAATCCTCCAGGACTGTAACATGCTCATGTTTAACCCAAACAATGTGTCATGTGACTGCAGTTGCTTCAGATCCAGGTCAGAACACGTTCTCACCACAAACCAACCGCACCAGAGTTCCTTTGTAACCGGACTGAGACCACCTCTTCAAGAAGGACTCAGTCCGGTTGTTTTGGTGCACACCTGAGTGTGATTGCTTTGTTCACACCTGCCTGAACACACCACACTTAGGGGGCAAAGGAATTTAAGTTCGATTGAACCAAACCAAACAGGGAAGGTGTGGAAGCACACTGAGTCTACGTTGCTATCCATGGTCACTGGTCCCCTCTCACAGCCAAAATACATGCGACACGTCGTTCCCTCTAATATTCCCCACTGTTGCTTTATTGTGTACGTCTTATGCATGTTTACAACATTCAGGGAACAGATTGTTTACTTCATCCTGATGATTGAGTTTTGCTCAATGCTATTTTTTGTCAACATTCATTTGGAACATTTACGTGACAGTCAGATAGTTTCTATATTTCTCTCACTCATCTGTCACTTTCATACGTCCCTCTCTGTCACCCAGTCCTGTGTCTCTTTACTGATAACGTCTCGACTCCTCCTCCAGGTCGCTGTGCCCCAATGAAGAGCATCTCCAGCAGCCTGAAGGAGACGATGAACCCAGGAGACATGGTCCAGGATGCCATCCATAACTTCTCCCCAGCTTATCAGCAGTACACCCAGCAGTCCACACTGGAGCGTAGCGGGGGGCCGCCTCTCTCCCGCAGCCACAGTAACCTCAGCACCCGCGGGGACAACGAAAAGACCCTGCTGCTCAGCTCTGACGACGAGTTCTGAGGCACAGACACACGCTCACTTTCCTCCTGTAGCCCATATTGAATCTGTATCAGCTGTGTGTGAGACAAATCAGATCTTTTGTTGCGACCTTAACATGGAAGATCAGGTTCTGTTTTCTTTCTTTTTTTTTTTTTACATGTAGACAACGATGATCAGATTCATGTCAGACTTCTGAAACTGTGGTGAACAGACTGTGAGAAGAGTGTTTTTACAAGGACAGAGAGGTAATATTGGTAGAGTAGGAACAGAGGTGAAGACGATGGAGACGTTGAGGAGAAGATGTTTAGACATTAGGTTCATTAACCGGTCAAGTTGTCATTTGTGTTGATGTCATAGAGGCCGTTACTGACAGAACTACCATATCACATGGATACAAATAACCGTGCCTGCATATAGAGTCCTTATGCTGCACTTTAAACACTACAGCAAAAAAGTATACGACAGATATAAGATGTATGCTAGAGCAAATAAGTGCCATCTTCATCATGCGACACATGGCCTCCGTCATCGTTTAGTTTTTATACTGATTCTCAGTCCAAACTCCGCCTCACCCCTCTGCCAATTCTGCCTCTTGCCGAAACATTGCCAAATAGAGGGAGTACCCTGTGCTCCAGTCGATGAGACACACTGTCTTAAGATTTAGAATCGATTTATAGTCGAGCAAAACTAAGAAGCCTTTGAATTGCTGGGCTTCATTTTAATATATAAGAATTTAATCTTTTTTTATTTAAATGTCGTATGACCTTGAAGGTATAACTCAGTTTAAGAGTAGTCTGTTGGAAAATTGTTATTCCAGAAATGTTATAAATATTCTGTGTTTGTTTTCATTTTGTCGTTCTGATTGAGTGACTCAGAGGTGTAATCGTACGCGTCCAGCTGTCGGCCCGACTCGGGCTCCTCGCGTTTTGTTTGTGGAGCAGTGAGGGAACAGCTGTGGGAGGGATTTTAGCGTGGGCAGGGGGAGACTGACGGAAGGACAACACCCACACAGATTACAGATTACTGAAGAAGCAACACTTCCCTGCAGAGCTGGCCCAGCTGTGATGTGCTGCGGATTGTAATCCCATAATTAAGGGCATTACATGTTCCACAGATCAGGCCTGCCTCTGCTGGTGGTGTTTATAATGACATCACTGCTGTAGTAGGTGAGTCAGGCAGGATGTTGGTGAGAACAGACAGATGCAAAGATGTGACAGTGCAAATGAGGCTTTAAGGGTCCCATATTCTGCTCATTTCCAGGTTCATGCTTTCATTTAGGGGCTCTACTAGAACATGTTTACATGCTTTATTGTTCATACTGTCTGCCTGAATATCCCTGTATTTACCCTCTGTCTGAAACGCTATATTTTAGCACCTGCCTCCCCTCCTGAAAAAAGCCCAGTCTGCTCTTTTCGGGTCTTCTACATGAGCGCTGAGCCCCCAGGAACAGTGTCGGGCTTTGAAGGCCATTTTACATAGTCGAAAACTTAAGGTTATGGATATAACCCCAGTTCTCTGATTAGCAGAGTGAGTGTCTCGTCAGACCACCCTCCTTGCTATGGAAGCAAGAAGAGGTGAGCTTGTTTTGAATGACAACTGACGCTATGTCAGCCCAATATAAAGAGGAGGGTCCCATCCCCTCCTGACCTGCGTCACTAGTGCCACTAATTAGGGCTGGGGTCATGCTGTTTGAGCTTCTGATGAGGTCACATAGTGAGACACCAAACAAATACTATGAAAGAGAACCATGGATGTTTAAAGAAACTGCTACTCTGCAGTTACGCATTTTTGAATATTTGGTACCTTGCAGTGAAAGTAAACAAGTCTGTCTACGCACAATTAAATTCAATATTTTCTTCCAAGACTTTTCCTTTCTGGAATCCATAGCTAGCTTCGCTAAGGAGACTCAAGACAAGCCAACGCTCTAGATGTAACGAAAATGTCCTATAGGTTACAAATTTTTACAATTGGATAATGTAAAAATCATTTTAGGCCCACAACAATGATAAATGAAAATTAAAATGTCCAAAAATAACTGTGATTCATTTCCATGCAGCCTAACTTTTGGTCAAAGCCCCAGGGAGCCATTGGAGAGGAGCTAAAGAGCTGCAGGTTGCCTACCCCTGCTGTGGTGATACTATCAACCTTTATTTATTACAGTTGTGACATCACAACGTCACGCAAAGTCCCGACAGCTCGTTTAAAGGCACAGTGAAAACAGACTGTGTGTTTCTCTTATAGCTGCTTTATAATTTAAAAAAATGACATGTAAATCTGACAATATGGGACCTTTAAGTCAAACTGGACTCACATCTGGAAAAGAATATACGGGCATTAAGAGTTGGTGTGCAAGATTCAGGGACACACTATAGCAGTGATGCACGGTAGAAGAAAATCCTCAAGTGAGTCAGAACCTTCAGACCTGCCTGTCATGTCATCCTGTTTCTTATTACTAGCGTTCCTACGTTATCAACTGATGTTTAATATGCGTTTTAGCAGGGGCCAGTTTAGAAGCTGCTTGTGGTCGTGATCGTAAATGTTTGACGGCAGAGCACAGCGACATAAAAGCTGAGTAGGTCCTTTTGACAGGTGACATTAGGCCCAGTGCCGCCTCTAAATGTGCGATCATTGTTTTCCTCTGACGTTGAGTCCAGAGTATGGACTGCAGAAAAACAAGTCCTTGTGAGTAATGAATGTAGTCTGGATAAAAAAATTAACAGCCAAATTAATGTGAATCTTAAAAAGAAAACTTCGACATTCAACAAGTCAATGAAAGTGTTGAAAGGTTGGTTTCCTGCTGTGACTGCTGATCCCTACCAACCAAACCTGAACCTGTAGAGCTTCACCTAAAGGCAAGGTTGAGTGACTTTGTCCTGCCATCACTGCCTTTTACTCTGCCCTGAATTAACAGCATATCTGACTCAAGCATCTTGATTCAAAACACTATCAAATGATAGTTTTTATTCTCTGTGATTGACAAGCTGGATGTTAATCACAAAGCTGAATATATGAAAGAAGGAAATATTATACCAGAGAGGAAGGAATGCTGTAAATAAAGTTAAACTAAGCACTGCGAAACATTCATGATGATGACTGTAATGGCGTTGCTTGGTATAGTGCTTTAGTTTATAATGTTTTAATTTTCATACATTCTCCTGTTTTATTTCTGTTGTACACTTTTTAATTTGTATATTGGTAATATTATCTTGCTTTGATGCTATATTGGTTCCTGTTGGTGTTGAAAAGGAAATAAAATACAAGTGCAAGCAAGACGTTTCTGTTTCTGGTTTCTGTTCAAGTCAATGTGTCGGCACAATCAGTGTCATCTCAACAACTTATAATATTTTGAATGAATGAAGGAATGAATCATTTTTATTTTGGTTACATACATCTGGAGAAACAAAGATTATTGCACACAATTTTTTTTCATGGTCAATAACTGAAAAAGACAGGCTGGGCCCCAGGCATATGTTTGCCTATCCTATATCAACCAAAGGATAACCTAGAATATCAACAATACCAAAGTAAGGAAATAAATAAATAAATAAATTGATCATTAAATACATTATACTTTAAATTATAATCCTCAATTTTAGTCCTAAATTATGTGACACTGTACAATGATTCTACTTCAAAGAAAGTCTAGAAATATAGTGAAAAGCCTCTGCAGAATAGAAACTGTATACCTACTTAAAATGTCTTAAATTTATAAATATGAGGCCTCAGAAGTCTTTACATAAACCTAATTTAGTCTTCAGTGCCCCAAACATTTGATCTAATTTAATTTACCCATCTTTTAATCTCTTTTTGTCAAAATGAGTCAAGCTCCTTTGCAAAAGTCCACGTTTCAGATGTTACAAATCTTTAAACCTACCACTGAACCTAACACTTTACTTTATACTTGTATTTACCCGGTCACAAAATGTAGATTTAACATATTTCACTGCAGTTACTATACACCTAATAGAATTTTATTTATCCCGAAGGAAATTCTTGCACCAAAGAATGCTTTCATTACACAGTAACACAAATTACAGTAACAACAATTAACATTCGCACAACAACAAAAAAAAAAAACTACTGGTTGTTAGTGGGTTTTTTTTGTTTGTTTGTTTTTGTGTGAATGTTAATTACTATTAATTACTATTAATTACTGTTACTGTAATTCTGTGTCTGTGTCTAATTAAAGCATTCTCTGTCACAAGTATTTCCTTTGGGATAAATAAAGTTTTATTAAATTTAATTTAATGTAAGTATATGGTTATTGCAGTGAGTTATATCAATCTTCATTTTGACACCAGGTAAGTGAAAGTATAAAGTAAAGTACTATAAGACCTTGACTCAGGACATCAAAAGATGGATAAATTAAAGCAGATCAAATGTTTGGGGCATTTAAGACCTCACAAATTTAAATTAGACAGTAGACATTTTGCCACTTCATTGTAGGAAAAGCATGCTTTTTGCGTGTGCATTTTTTTTTTTTTTTTTTTTGCATGGTACCACATATATTCTACTTACCTGCAATACTTTCATAAGAAAAAGATCATTTGTCCAAAAAATTCTGTCTTAAATGTGGTCCAACTTTTTTAAAGGTGTTTTAAAAGCATTAAATTTAAGTATGATACCTGTTGACACCCTGTACCCAAAAATTACAGGACTAGGGGGAGCCATTTTGAAACAAACAAAAAATAAAATATATATTTCTCTCTTTTATTTTTCTTTTCTACTGAGCAGATACATAGTACGTGCTATAACACACAAAATTAAAATAAAATAAAATAATAAAATAAATTTAAATAAATTTAAAAGAAAAACGACCGACAACACGAGGATGTCAATCATCTCTGGGGGCGGGGCTTTCTAAGCAGCCAGCCAATCAGCGTACCCTCCGCTCGTCTCTCGTGCGCTCCCTGCGCTATGCTAACAACAACAACACAGCTTGTTGCACCTTGTTATTGTGTCACCTGAGCTCAACCTAAGTTTAAACTCGTCACACTAAAGTATTAATAGGTGCGATATTTCACTTTTCGATAAGTCTGTAAGAAAGCGACAGTTTTTATCACCCAGTCAGCGTTTTAAATTAACGTTAACGTTAGCATTAGTTAGCTAACATTCCGGTGGTTTGTTTTGGAGCAAGGCCTGAGGCGGTGACGATTAGCGAAAGCCAGGTAACGGCTCTACTGACCGCAAGACAGCGTTAAATAACTGCGTCACGTCTCACAGACAAGCGTGTCTTCAACATGAGAGGTTCATACGGAGACAGAGATCGAGACCGTGGCCGTGACAGAGGGTAAGTAATTAGGTAATCAACACAGCTGAGTAAGCTAACTGTTAGCATGCGAGCTAGCGCAGACTGGCGGACTTCATTACAGAAGGCTGTCATTCGTTTGCAGCGGTTAACGGTGATAATATAAATATTGTACGCCTTAAATGTGTCGCAAAGTTGGCTAACGTTTCACAATATGTGTCTGGTCGTGTTGCAGAAGCCCTCGTTTCGGGTCCAGCAGAGGTGGCCCACCACCGGGTAGAAAGTTTGGGAACCCCGGGGACCGTTTACGAAAGAAGAGATGGGATCTGGATGAGCTTCCCAAATTTGAGAAGAATTTTTATAATGAGCACCCGGAAGTGCAGCGAATGAGCCAGGTACTCCTGAAATATCACAGCCTGATTTTTGCTGCATACACTTAATGTAAACACTTGAGTGAGACATGGATTTAGATCAATTAAATAAGAGTGCTCTACAGTTGTGAATTGTTTGTTTGTGTTGGTTTAACACTTGGTTGTTGTCTTGTGCTTTCAGTATGATGTCGAGGAGTATTGCAGGAAGAAAGAAATCACTGTTCGAGGTTCAGGCTGCCCAAAGCCTATCACCCACTTCCATCAGGCACAGTTTCCCCGTAAGCACATGCATGTATGCACAGCAGCTACATCTGTTGCTACAAAAACAACTATAATAACTCTTGCTCTGCCCCTTCCTCTAGAATATGTAATGGATGTGCTGATGCAGCAGAATTTCAAGGAGCCCACGGCCATTCAGGCACAAGGTTTCCCTCTGGCCCTGAGTGGGAGAGACCTTGTGGGAATTGCTCAGACTGGCTCTGGGAAGACCTTATCGGTGAGAGACGTGTCTTCCTTTGACTGTACTTGCAAAGATTAATACACAACATAAAACAGCAGCATAACCTACCGATTTGTTTTTCAGTACCTCCTGCCTGCCATCGTGCACATCAATCATCAGCCCTACTTGGAGCGAGGAGATGGACCCATTGTACGTGCAGAGAAGAGAATCACAATCATTTTAGCATTACATAAAAATGTCTAGTACACTAAATAGTGGATGGTTATGTTGTTGTATGTGTGCTCTGCAGTGCTTGGTTCTGGCCCCCACGAGAGAACTGGCGCAGCAGGTCCAGCAGGTGGCATACGACTACGGGAAATCATCCCGCATTAAGAGCACTTGTGTGTACGGAGGTGCTCCCAAGGGACCTCAGATCAGAGACTTGGAGAGAGGTTAGGGTATTTATTGTTAGGATTTGTGTCACATTTAATTTTTTAATTATCTGTGTCTGCTGAAACAGTTGTTTTCCACTAAAATCCACATTTGATTAGTCTGTGACGTACTGAGTTTGTCTCTCCCAGGTGTTGAGATCTGCATTGCCACCCCGGGTCGTCTGATCGATTTCCTTGAGGCTGGAAAGACCAACCTGCGACGCTGCACATACTTGGTCCTGGATGAAGCTGACCGCATGCTTGATATGGGCTTTGAGCCACAGATTCGCAAGATTGTAGACCAGATCAGGGTAACGCTCATACATTTGTATTTATATCTATAGAAAATTAATCATTTTATAGAATATTAGTGTTTGTGTTTTTAACAGCAGAGACACAGCTCATGTATTGAAAGATGCAGCAGTCATTTTAGTATCTGTCATCACTTGTTTTTGTGTGTTCTTGAGTGTGTGCTCTTTGCCCTCAGCCTGACAGACAGACCCTGATGTGGAGCGCCACCTGGCCTAAAGAGGTTCGCCAGCTGGCAGAGGACTTTCTGAAAGACAATGTCCAAATCAATGTGGGAGCACTGGAGCTCAGCGCCAACCACAACATCCTTCAGATAGTTGATGTCTGTATGGAGAATGAAAAGGACCACAAGTAAGTGCTTTGGTTTATTAGGAGCTGTACACACGCCGCATTTTTGTGCCCTCAAATTCATTGTTTTCGTCGCGGCGTGCACATGTTCCTGAGCGCGGATATTTCAGGGCATGACAGCTGTGCTTTGAGATAAACTGAGGTCAACTTTTGGAACGCAGCAGCATGCATCGCATGTCATGTGACGAGGAACAACCAATCACAGTGGACAGATATCTTTCCCTTCTTCCGCAAACACCAGTGTGTGTTAAATATGGAGAAGTTGATCATGTTAGTGCAGGGCTGCCCAGAGCTTTACACCTGTCCCACGGACACGGACAGGTAAAGACGCTATACGGTGCTTGTTAAGGTTGCTTAGTGACACAAAACAGGCACAAAAGTAGTGCCCAGCACCCGACCTTGTGTTTTCCAGGCAGTTAAAGACGCGGCATGTGTACGGCCCCTTACAGTTTGTTTGGGTGTTTAATGGGGTTTATTCTTTTTCCTGTTTACTGTACGTCTTTCTTGTCATTTTATTTCATAATTTAATGATCGTGGTCAAGTACAATATATACATTTACAACTTGTAAATATTATAAATCTGGTAATTATTATTTCTTTCCTCAGGTTGATCCAGCTGATGGAGGAGATCATGGCAGAGAAGGAGAACAAGACCATCATCTTTGTAGAGACCAAGAAACGATGTGACGATCTCACGCGAAGGATGAGACGTGATGGGTGAGCAGTGATGGGATTCTGTACTGTTTGGTCGGTGCAGTTTTTACACACAAACATGTTCATCATGTCCTGCATCTGACCCAAATGTTTGTGGGAACAGGAAGGAGTGCATTTCCTTTCAGGGATTAAAAGTGAATTGTTAAAAAAATGTAACATCATAGTGATTTATGTCACAGCTAGTTTGTCTCTCTTGCAGGTGGCCAGCGATGTGCATTCATGGTGACAAGAGCCAGCCAGAGAGAGACTGGGTGTTATCGGGTACAACACTCTGGCATTTGTACAAGAGTGACTTATACAGGCATTGTTCTCTTTTCTTTTGTGTTTTTCTCTTTCAAGATAATGTTCAGTTTCTGATCATCTATTCTTTGTGTTGTGTTGCAGAGTTCCGTAGCGGCAAAGCTCCCATCCTCATCGCTACCGACGTGGCCTCGCGTGGTCTGGGTATGTCCTGTGTGCTCAAGTGCAAAGCAAATGATTTCCTCAGTATAACCACACACTGATATGGTACACATACAAGATATTTTACTTTTTAATATATATAATATTAAGAATAATGGTCATTCTAGAATGATCAGATGCCTCACTGCATGTTTATTTACAGTAGATTTATGATCAAACGTCAACTACAAACACATACTTTTCTTCCAAAGAACATATGATGCTTCTCAGATAAAATATGTATCTCAGAAGTATATCATATTTGAAGGTTTCCTGTCAAGATTTAAGCCACTTTGCTCTATTGAATAACACAGAAAAACACTGAACATAGGAATGATGTTGAATAAAGTGTGAAGATGTAAGGGGTGAGGCTAGTGAAGCAGCCCCTTACAGGATGGCAATCAAACTTTAACCTAATTCTATGTTCATTTGTTTTCTTTTCATTTTGTTTTTCTTTGTTTTGTTTTGTTTTTTTGTTTCCAAGTCTCTCCTCCGGCAACTAGAAGCACACAGGCCCTCGGGAGCCTGCAGCCGGACCTAGGCATGACAAATCGAAAGCTGACTTGGGGAGAGAGACGGCCTGATTAATCAGTCCCAGACACAGCCATCTCCGCTGAAAACCTAGAACAGAGCCCACAAACAAAACTCTCCCCCCTTCCAGGACACTGGCTGCCTGGGCGACGAAGGGGGGGGTTGGCGAGCGAGCGCGGGGTGCTGCTGGGCTTCCAAATTTGATCCTAGGGTCGGGGGCGGCTGTCAGGTGAGAGGGCGAAGAGGGGGGTATGGAGGAGGGTGGGCTCCCTTCAGCCATGCCATCATCACAGTGACGCACCCCAACATTTGCTGATTAAATTTTTTTAAACAAAGTTTTAAATCTCCTTGTATTTACCCTGATGGGATATGGATTAAGAAAACTTTTTGCACAGCCCTTGAGGAGATTTCCATTCCCAGAAACAAACTTTGGACAGCAAAATTTCTACCTAAATTGGTCCCAGAGATAATACAGTTTGATAGATGATATTTAAGTTTTGTGAAGCTGAGATACAGTGGTGCGTCACAAGAAGACAGAGAAAGAGACAACTGCCAGGAAGTGAGGGTGGAAAGCAGCCAAAGCCGGGCATGGACGGCTATGCTGGAGGCTCCCCTCTGAACTGCCCCCTGATGCCAGCCCCTGACACCCCCCACCACTGGCTGTGCCGGCCGGCCTCTCCCTCTGCGGACGTCATGTCTGGTCCTGGCTGGCAGGAGTCCTGGCCTGGAGGAGCCACCTCTCTATAATCGATTTCCCTCCCTTTCGCTCCTCTTCCTTCCTTTCTCTCTGTCCTTTCTGTCTCTCAGTCTCTCACACATCATCTTTCCTGTCCTGCTGTCGTTCTCTGTCACCTCCCTCTCTTGCTAATACCCTAAATGTTTCCTTCTTTCTCTCCTTCATCTCTTCTCTCTACCTCTTTGTACCACCTTTACCCTTTCAACCCCCTCTCTCGGTCCTCTGTTATCTTGTTGTTTTCTTTAAACCATTGCTGACCCCTGTCCTTTTTGTCCCCCTGCCCCCTGTCCCCAAATCTACTGTGTGTCCCGCTTTCAACCCCCCTTTCGTCTCTAACACTTAGGACATTTTTTCTTTGTACACATCACACCAGACCACCAGTCCAGTGTGTAAATAACTCACCAGCTCTTGATGACTTGTTAAATCCCTCTATGAGGACTAGCACAAACTGTCGGGACTCAGATTCCCTGGCAGAGCCCACTCTCAGGTCCCTCGTACAGAAAACCACACACGGCTTCTCCTTAGTGTCTGTTTCTTGTTACTGAACTTGAAAAGGTGGGCTCGTTGATATCACTGCCATTGGAAGTGAACCTGGAAGGCATTTGGATCAATCAGCGCCAATCAAAGACCAACAAAGCCCTTAAGAAAATCTCCCACTTCCACATCTCTACTTCACAATGAGAAGTTATTTGTCACTGCCAGAATAAGTCGATCATACAAGGACTTAAAGGGGAATTCTGGTATTTTTCAACCTGGATCCCCTTTTCCCCCATGTTTTAGTGACGAGTGGAAACAATAACTTTTGAAATTGGTCCAGTAGTGACAGAGAAGGTTGCAGCAGGGAGCAGCGAAACAGGCTGCAATGTAAACACTTCAGGCGTGTTCGCCCCATCAATTTGTTTGTTCAGGCTCAGATTGTTGTTGTGAGTGTCTAACAACATTATGAAAAAGACCCTTACCGAGTGTTTTTCTGTACCTTGCGCTTATTTTGGTGTGTTTTTGTCCAAGTCTCGCTAAAGTAAAATTCTCATTTTGTAGGAAGAAAACAGAGGAAACGTGAGTGAAAGTCGAATTACGGGGAGTTTCTGGTAATAGTTCGGTAGACAACTCTGTTCCCCTCATGCCGTGATTGTCCTCTTTATACTGAACGGCAGAGGCTAAATGACAGCACGACATTCCCGACTTGAACAGGCTTTACACAAAAACATGGGTAAATAAGATCCAAGTTGAAAATATCTGCGCTCTCCTTTAAGGTCCTTGAAGGTTACATAAAAGAGTCCAGTAAAGACCTCATGTAGAAACAGCATAAACTCGGCAGTAATAACACCAGGTCAAAGAGGCTTGATGACTTCATGAGATACACATAAGACTAATAGAATAAGACTGCACCCCAGCACAGTCCAGCTGGAGCTCTGGCCCAGACAGTTTCCAGCTTTGGGAGTGTTGTGGAGGAGTGGCGAGGTGGGAGAAGGGACTGCTTTTGTCCTGTGCGCTCTCCTCCTGCCCCTGCAGACCTCCCAGGACTGGTGATGGGTAGGGGGACAGAGAGGTAACTTTGTAAGCCATCACTAAATCTCTGATTCAGGGTAAGTACTGTACCTCAACCCCTCCCCTTCCCTGTTTTCTCCTCCGCCAGCCTTCATCATTACGCTTCCAAAACAAGACTTGTTTTTCCTCTAATCAGCAGTGTTTTCAGAGCCTTTGTCAGCCGTAATGAGAAACAGACCTCTAATTTGTTTTGAAGAGATTTTTTTTCCTAAAAGATTTGATTCTTAAACCATTAATCAGCGACCTCCTTTAGCCCACTGAATCTCTTTTACACAAGGGTCACCAGTTTCAGGGTCACTTTTCGCTTACTATTGACCAAATTCTTTGGCAAACCACTGCAACTCCTTTCATCACTTATTTCAGTTGATCTTATTTGCATGTATGCAAGTACTTTATCACTAAATAATGAGCCCTGTTGTGTAATTGGCATGGTAAGTAAATAAATTTTCTAATTCTGTATTGCACAAATAGTCGATCATGACCAGGTAAGTGAGGATGGTGGGTGCCCTGCAGGTATTGTCTGTCTAAATGTTTCCAGTTCCTAAAGCACAAAACTTGAAATTCATCAATGGAGTCAATTAATTGATTCTCGATCAGTGTTAGTTTGGTTCTGACTTGTGTTTTTGTCTTTTCCACCCCTGTAACTGATCCTATCACACCACCCCTCTCTACTACAAGATGTGGAGGATGTCAAGTTTGTCATCAATTATGACTATCCCAACTCATCGGAGGACTACATCCACCGCATCGGCCGTACGGCCCGCAGCACCAACAAAGGCACGGCCTACACCTTCTTCACTCCGGGGAACCTCCGCCAGGCCCGCGAGCTGATCCGGGTGCTGGAGGAGGCCCGACAGGCCATCAATCCCAAACTGCTGCAGCTGGTTGATACTGGACGTGGAGGAGGAGGAGGAGGTGAGCGACACTTCTGATGGGTTACTAAATAATTTAGCTGCTGAGATCTCACCACCAGAGAGGAATCACTTTTGTTGTTTTTCTATATGGGGATTCTAGTATCTTTCTGTCCTAATGTCTTTCGTAAAAGCTTAAAGCATGGGCGTCCAAACTTTTTTGACTGGGGGCCAGATAAGATAGCAGCTGCTTCACGCATCAAGTAGGTTACAAAAAAAAATGTCTTAAAAATGAGACAAATACGACTGTTCAATCTCAGTGAGAAGTATTCAACTTTCCACAGGAACTGTCATCGTTTACCCCAGATTTTGAAAAACCTCTGTGTGTTTCCATCGAAATTACCCAGAGAAAAAAACTTTCCCTCAACCCCAAACTTTCCCTGAAAAAACTACCTAGTAGGGAGGTAGGACTTTTCAGATTCCCATGAATTCTTGAGGGGCTGTGTGCTGAAGAATGCTTCACTTCTTTTGCTCCATTTTCCAAATGATCGAAACACAAACGAAGAGAAGCTACGAGAAGTGGACGGACGACAAGGTCCAGGCTCTTTTGAGGGAATTTGCCGAGGAGGAAATTCAGCAGGACTTTGAGTCGGTGACTCGAAACGACCAAGTCTATGGAAGAATAGCCGACAAGCCGGTGGAGCTAAATATAGATATACACATGCCGAAACGCATTTGTGAAAAGTCGAAGAAACTTAAGCAAGATTATAAGAAGCTGAAGGACCAACGTCATCAGCCTGGTTTGAATAAATTTTCCAGAACTTTGAGGTGCGGTGGAAACGCAAACCACACAGATTACCAGGAATTCTTTTACCCAGGTAAATAAAGTCCTGGAAATAAAAGTTCCTGGAAATGTTGGTGGAAAAGGGGTTAATGTCTGCTACCTTGTAGTAAATGTCTGCTGCCAGGTAACTGTTCGTTTGCTTGTTTACCACCTGCGTAGCTCCTACAGCGTGCATGTCTTCAAACTGTATGATAGTGCTGCCATCACGGGGTGAACTTGCTTGATTAATCAATATTGTGTGGCAGGCCACATACAGTATCTTTTGAGAGATCATTTTGAGAAGGAGAAGGACCAACCCAAGGTGATATGTAAACTCATCTTCATTGGTCCACTACAAACATGACGTATCATGTGAAACATGGAAGTAGCTACATGCCCATTAGCCCACAGCGTCATTAACAGGCGGCTCGCTCAGTGTGTGACGTGCACTTGGAGATAAAATATAGGCCTATATTAATGAAGGTTCATTAGTACGGTTTGTATTTCTCTGTAATGTAGCACAGTGTTAACAATGTTACTGAGACTTCAACCATTGTTTAGCTTCTGTGTTGGTGCTTCTGTCTGCTTCTCCAAACTGGGGGTGTGCTGACTGCCATCCACTGTAGGTAATAACTGACTATGGATGAGTACCTCACACAACCCCACTTCAAAAGATCTGAACTATCCCTTGAACCTAATATGAAACACAGTTGATGTTTGAGAAGCATTAGTGCCTCATCCCTTAAACAAATATTTGCCAGTCTGACGTCCTCTGTTTGTCTTCCCTCTCTCTAACTTCATCCTTGTCTGCCTCCAGGCGGCCGTCCCCGTTTCCGTGGCAGCTCCAACTCTAACAACCCCAACCTCATGTACCAGGACGAGTGTGACAGGCGAATGCGTTCTGTGGGTGGGGGCGGCAGCACCAAGGACAGCCGCGGCAGCAGCAGCAGCTACGGCCGCGACAGCCGAGACAGCCGCGGAGGAAGCAGCCGGGACGGGGACCGCTCCTCCTCCTCGTCCTCCTCCTCTTACAGAGATCGCAGCAGCAGGGACGGAGGACGCAGCTACGGCTCCGGCTCCAACTCATACGACCAGTACCAGAATAACAGCAGCAGCAGCAGCAGCAGCCAGTACAGCAGCTCCAGGGGCAGCTCGGGGTCGGGGGGCGGAGGAGTAGGGCAGGCCCCGCCCTCTTCATCAGGCCCCCAGCCTCTGATGGCCCAGCAGTTCAACCCGCCCCAGCCCATGATGGGCCTGATGGGGCACTCGCCGTTCCAGTTTGCTCCTCCGCCGCCACCGCCTCCAGCAGGCAGAAAGTGATGTGATCGGTGCGTCAGTCACACACGACACAAACACTACACCCACTCCCACAGACTGTCTCAAAATCAGTGACGAATGAGTCTTGATTTTGATTTTGGGTTTAGCCCTTGGCACTTGACCACTGTAACATTTCTGTTCTGTTTAGACATTCTTCATCTCTTAAACATCAGATGATTTAGACTGGTTCACGGTTAGTTTATTAAGTGGTCGTCGCCTTTTGACTTTTTCCTCAAAGTCAGATTAATCATTAATTATTTAGTTTGACAGAAGCTCGTCTGTGTCATTTGACTTAGTTTGATGTTCTTGAAAAAACCTTTTGTACAAATGCTGTTTTGTATCGTGAGCTGCTACATAGGGTTTGTAGAGTAACTTTTTTCTCCTTTTAGGTTTATCAAAGCTAGATGCTGGTTTCGTATATTGGCTTGTTTCTGTTTTAGCTTTATTATCTTTGTGTTGGAAAGTTTGTGAACCACAACATTAGTTTGAAGTAAAGATAAACATGGAGATCCTGGTGTATCTGCAGCACAACTAGGGTTAAAACATTTTTTCATAATGAGATTTTCCTTCTGTAGAACATTTTTTGATATTAATTTAGGCCGTGTAAGGATAACTGTGCAGGGGCTTTGTGTGGCCAGAGCAGCAGTTAAAGTCACATGCATATAAATAAGCTTTTCTTTCACATGTCTAAGTTTGTGTGGATTGAAATCTCCTGCGACCCGCCACAGATTACTTTATCCAGTTATTCCCAGTGTGGGCCAGTCCTTGCAGCAGTGACAGTTGAGATTTTCCTAGACAATAGTTCCTTTTTACAGTTTAATAAAGTTCTTCAGTGTATCACTGTGTACTCTGTGAGTCATTGATGCTAAAATCCTGGAGGCCGGCAGCAGCTTTAGGTATTGTGTTGTGGAGTTTTAGGCTGAATCCAGGCGTCCAGACTCGCGGACTTTGCAGGCACGTTCCCCGGAAGTCTGGGAGTGCTGAGGGCTGTTCGAATCTATAAGGCGGAATTTATACTTCCACTTCTGTAACCTATGCCGTAGCCTGACGTGCACCTCCCCAGAGATGTAACTACACATTGCGGCGATGCAGACCTACTGTATATTTTTGTTAGCTGAAACCATTTCCCTCAGTGGAAACAAAGCTTTTATTTACTTTAATTTCACAGATAAGAAACAATAAATTGTGAAGACAATAAAGCCTCCACAAAAATAGCATTTTAAGTCTTGTGTGTGATTTATCCTGGCTTCATATGAGCAGAGGAAATCTCTGCTAGCTGCTAGGCTAATTTATACAATGTAAAATGCCATAGGCTTGTGCTAATAACATTAGCATGTTGTATTTGTTTGGAAAATGTGTTTAGTATAAGACAGTTGTTTTGTCAGTGAACCTTGTGAGCTGTAATGGAGCAAAATTATGTACCGTTACCTTTGTTAAATGTTGCTGTCGTCCCTGGTTTCATATGAGAAGAGGAAACATATGCTAGCCGCTAGGCTAATTTATACAATGTAAAATGCCATAGGCTTGTGCTAAAAACATTAGCATGTTGTATTTGTGGGGAAAATGTGTCCAGATAAAGACAAGTGTTTGTCTGTGAATGCTGCGAGTTATAGTGAAGCTGATTTGTGTACTTGTGTTCGACATTGTCTCTATTAAGCCATGTTTAATGTGTGTTTTGAATCAACTAAACTTTACAGCACTTCACAGAAATCCTGCCGCCCATTAGTGTTTCGGAGGTGACAGACAAACCACCGCACAAGTGCAAATGCTCACAACGGCGTAGGCTACAGCGTAGGGTCTGCCGCACAAGTATAAATCCCGCTTAATTCATCCAGTCCACGAGGGGCCTCAAGCCGACTCTTTGCAGACTTCAAGAGAGTTCGCTTAGGGTGCAGACTTCTGCAGACTTCACTGACTTAATAACCCACAGTACGTATACAAAGTCCGCACATCCAGAGGGCGGACATTTGGATTCAGCCATAATGTGTTGAGAGGAGAAACTCAAACAAACAGACCTTCAGGTCACCAAGAAAAAAACTTTATTACCCATTGGAATATTTTACCAGTGTTATGCTCTTGCACATTGCACAACTCAAATGTACATAACAGGACTGCCGTCATTGGTATTTACAAAGCAGTCATATTGGAGATTAGTGCAGCGGAATGTGATTGAGAGCCTGTGGGGAGGAGGAAGTGTTCAGCGTGGCTGACATGCATCGCAGACTGTAGAAACAAGTTGAACATGTTTGAGACAAACACTCGGGGGTCATCTCAGGTCGCATGTGCTCAAGTTTTTGATATTCAGTTTTTCCCCAATAAACGCTGAAATATGAACTTAAATCACAAGCTAAAGAAAAGATTAGTCAAAGTTCAACTCATATCTACTGAAAAATGCTCTGAATATATTAAGAATTTAAGGTTATAATGTAGCTGATCTGTATCTCAGACAAACTGCAGACCTAGTGTGTAACAGATGAGAAAAACAAATCCATTCAAACACGCTCAAAGTTAATGTTAGAACTGCAAAATAGGCACATATGGCAGATGATACACAACTCTGATGTTACAGTAATTTTTTTTTTTTACACAAGATGAGGAAAAGACAGGAAAACAGTACAATCAAAAAATCATTCTCTGTGCAAATCAAAACGTGGACTCTGTCATTCCAAAAGAAATCATGAGCGAAATTCACCCGTCACAAAATACACACCACACAACGTTGATTAAGTATAGGTTTGTTTTGCAAACTAAGATGAGCTGCGTCTATGTAATGCCTACGTCCTTTCTCTCTTGGTGTGCAGGGATTTGCAAACATTGTGTCCCATGTTGGAGGTGCATGCAGAGGTGAGGGTAAACGCAACTGATAATTGATCTTAACTGACTTTGTGCCCAAAGTGAAAAACACCAGGCGCACCAAATGAGCAGATTCACACACATTTGGTGTTTAACTGTCTGTTAAAAACAACATGACAAGTCTGCGACAACTCCGAGGGAAGCAGTCGCAGGTTTGTCTCGAAGCAGCCACATACAGCAGACTAGACCTAGACGCACATTTAGAGCGAAGCATACACACGTGACACTGACTGAGCATGAGCGTAATCTGAGGAAAGTAATCGATAACGATCAAAGAAAGAACAATGTGCTTACAAAGGAAAAACGGGCATATGCAGAGTGTTGAGTTTGACAGTTGGTTCAGGAAGTCTGAAAGCAGAGAGTCCGTCAGGTTGTGGTTGTGTTTAAATGCTATAGGCTCCCCCACGTCTCTGGAGGAGGAAACTGTTCTAGACTGCCGCTCTCGCTGTGCTCCTGCTCTCCCATGGTGAAGGTTAATCTGTACTGCAGCTGCACTTTCTCCTGAAGCACACACACACACACACACAGGATGAGAGAGGTGGATTGAATTATAGTTTAACATCCAGAGAGCCTCTGTGCTAATCTCAACGTTATGAGTCAGAAGAACTACTCAGACATACAACAAGGATAACGACCAACTCATCACAGCCGTTACAGTCTATGTGCCTTTCACAGTTCACTTCACAAGTAGCATTAACAACCCAAGTGTCACTTTTGTCCTTCATCAGTCATTTTGTGATTAAAGTTGAATGTTATTTGATTTCTTTTACTTGATTTTTGTCACTTCAATAGAGGGCAACTTAATGATAAATCTAGCTGTAGCTTAAAATCCTGTCAAAATGGAGAAGAGGAGAGTGAAGTGAAGATTGCAGGGTAGGATGTTTTTCAAGGAATTGTTTTCTTTCAGAGATTTTCTGTTTCTTGCTGTGGATGTCAGCTGCGTGTCATCTGAAGTCCAGGTCAGACCAAGGATTTGCGACGAGACAAGCTGAAACAGGCAACTAGTTGCAATGCGCCGTCCTGCAGCGTTCTAAAAACCTGCCGGTTCACACCAATGCAACTGAGACGGTGTATCATCTTTAGTCAACAACTCTCTGTACCTTCACCCTGATTTGCAGCTTTTCAGGCTTATCTTGTGGCTGAATATAATTTGTAACTTTTTAAAAATATGAATGAGGATAGTGATAGTGAGATACTGGCTACAGCTGCATTTGTAGTGACAAACGGCGAAAAACAGAAACAAAACGAGCATCAGATGGACTGTATTCATGATAAATACGCCACAATAATATAAGTAAGCAGCACCAATTAGTCAATTTGTCAATGAAAGATGGAAACAAAGGGCTTGATGGGGACGGAGCACCTGCTGCAGCAAGTGAACGCGCCATCTGTGGTCATTTTGACTTGACCAGCGGACTTCGTTATAAGCTTACTGGCTGTAGAAACAGGTGACGTGCTCTAAAACCAGCTGCCTGCAATTTGACCAGATGAGTTACAAGTGACTCAGACTGACTGCTACAACATTTCTCTGCAGTATTCTAAAACAGTTTCATCTCGTCATGAATCTTTGGTCTGAACTTGGCTTTATACTGCACTGCTGTTGATGCACTTATCTAACAGTGAGAAAGAAATTTTAACACACTCAACAAAACCAGAGTAAGACTCTGATTACTGTCTTAGACTGTGCTGTCCTTTTAAGTCAAGTGGGAGGTGATTTTCATTTTCGTTGAGTTTAGATACGACGGGCCCTATTTAAAGGGTAAGTCCAGTATTTAAACCATCACGGAAACCACAGTTTGCTACGATTTTTATGTGGGAACATCAAGGAACACCACTGACCACTGGGTGAGTTTCATGGCTTTGAAAACCAACGTTTAAGGTGGTTTTAGGACAGATTTACACATGGCCATAGACAGCATTGTTAAGCCAGGCAGGGGAAAGACAAATTCTCTCAAATTCTCAGAGAAGCAGCAATCGTCAAGATTTTGGTCTTAACCACTCTATTTCATCATAAACAACCAGGAATGGGGCTCAAAGTGCAAAATACCGGACTTATCCTTTAAATGCACTCAATGGTGGTGGTAGTGACTTTACATCTAATGTCTGGAGAAAAATCTTACCTTGTTTGGGTTTGCCAGCAGCAGGATCTGTGTGACAGCAGCAGGAGGAAGGATGGGGTTAAACGCAGGGAGCTCTGTTCCTGACGGAGGCTGCAGCTTCACTGCCATAGACTACAGTAGAAAGAAAACAAACATTCTGTCTTTACTAAAACATTAGAAAACTGCTGCAGTGGTTCATTGACAAGGTATTTACAAGGTGAACCTTGAATGTTCAGCTCTCTTATCGAGAGCAATCTAGTCGACTGTATCTAACGGGAGACGAAGGCCTTGAACTTTCTTACTGCTGACCTTTGGAGCCGTGATCTGGAAGTCTATGTCTTTGACGGGGACAGGGGCGGACGACAGCATGGAGATGATCACCACCAGCACATCAGGACGAGACGGAGGCGAGTCGCGAGCAAAGTGAAAGAGAACCCGCAGACTGTGTCCATCAAACACAGTCACAGGTAACAGACTACCTGGAGAGAGTGAGACAGAGGAGGAGAGCGTGTAATAAATCTGCACTTCCAGGTGCGCAGAGGCGTAAAGCCATTAAGTTCACTTACTGGGCTTAATGGATTCTAGCGGTACAAAAACATCCGTCAGGGTGACTTCTGCAGGCGGAGGCTCAGTGTGAGTCGGGGACATATCCAGCAACGTCGCTGCGAGGCTGGGCTGAGAGTTGAGAGGTGCAGGCTGTTCAGCAGCAAAGGTTGGGATGGGGGTTGGGGTGATGCTGGACCCAGACTTGCTCTGGAGATCTCTCAGAGTTGGTTTGCACTGCTGCTTGTCCCTGAAAGCAGAAATATGAAGAATGCATCTGTGTGTGTGCTTGTTCCTTTCTAACACGATGCTCAATGGATAAAAGCATGACAGATTTTATTGTATGTACTGTTAGAATCTCAACATCTTCAATATTGTTGAGAGGTTTAAATTAAATTTTAAAGATATGCCAGTTTAAAAAAAATCCCAATTTACTAACTCCACGGAGAACTTCTGAAGAGCCAACCAAGAGTCAATAAAACCAAAAGCCACAGTTAAAACATAAAGAGTAAAAAGTCTGAGCACACAGCATAAGTGTGAAATGGGCAAAAATAAAGTGGGGCATCAACCTTTCTCATTTAATGTTATCCCTGCTGAGCAAGCGTTAACCTTTGGGGCTAAAAAATGAGTCCAAAACAGAAGTAGCAATAGCTGCAATTCCCTAAATGGCCACTTGAGGCATGTTTCAGAGGCCCAACTTAAAATAAAATGCCTCACTTTACAGCGGGAAATAAACATGTTTACAGCCTGGTACAAAAACAGTTTTGGTTTCTATAATTATTTTATGCTTTCATGACAACTGTGCAGGAGATTTATTTTATATAACTCACCAGTTTACATTTTATTAAGGCTTAAAGTTGTACATAAACAGGGGACCTGAAACATGCCGCATTTTTTGTGCCCTAAAATTCAATGTAGACACAATGCAGGTGTGCTCGCATATTTCCAAGTGTCTATTTTTTAAGGCACAACGGCTGTTATCTTTTCCTTCTTCTGTAAATATCACTTCCTGGTAAATATGAAGAAGAGGTTGATCATTTTAGTGCAGGGCTCAACATCTGTCTCACGGACAATATTTTTGGCCCAATACACACTTCCAAAACGCCTAGAAGAAGATCAGCTCTGCACTCAGGATTTCTGGTAAGTAAGGCTATAATACAGTGCTGGGTATAGTCGCTTAGCAGCTTCAGACGCAACCTGCCTCCTTGCCCTTGAAAGTTGGCACAGAGTAGATACGAGAGTAGCACTCAGCACCCGACCTCGTGTTTTCCAGCTCCAGCCTCCCTCTCAAATATGGTCACTTCTGGCTCCAAAAAAAACAAAACAAGATGGCGACGACTGATAGGCTTCAAAATGTGAGTCTTCAAACGAATGGGTGACGTCACAGTAGCTACATCCATTATTTTTACAGCCTATGCTGCGGAGTCACACATGTAAGCATAAATTACTCTTCTCTCGTCTTTTGCATCTTTTTAAGGGGGAAGTTACCTCTTTAAATGTCTATGTGGCACCTGTTGACTTCAATTTGATTTAATTTTTAAAACTTTTAAACCCCTGGACTCAAACAGCTCCTTTGCGTTTCAGCAAGATTTCCTCTATTATTCAAACCTTTCTGCACATTCAAAACATATCCCACATATCTGTTCTCTGAGAAGTCGAGAATAAAGTCATAATCGACCTGCCCTGCTGTCTGCCGTGCATTATGTTATTGCTCTGCTGATTCGGCAGCATCTCTTTTTAGACTGACTGACAGACGCATAACCATGTTCAGGACTCCCTCCGGATGAGAGACAGTTTAGGACAGCAGCGTAGGAAGAGAGTAGACTAGACTGTAACAGTTGCTGGGCTGTAGTGAGTTAGCCAGCCTTGGACAGCTGTGTCGTTCATATCACCAAACAATCAACATGTTTAAATTGATACCAGCATCATAACGTTATGATCACAGAGGGCAGAGCACCTGGCACACCACAGCCTCAGGCTCTGACTGACAGAGATCCTACCTGCTACTTCACTAATCTACTTAAACTATGTATGAGCACCAAGCAGAGAGATGTATCTGACTTTAGCTTACAAAATATCTGAGGTTACACACGGCTATTTCCCGCAGTGATGTGACAGTGTTAAAATAGCGTTATAAATACCATTTGACTTGCAGGCCCTCTGGAGGCAGAGACTGCTGCATCAGCGTCTTCCCCAGCAGGTCCAGCTCGTCCAGGGCCGAGTTTCCGGGGGTGGAGCCAGACGAGGGGGGCTGAGAGCTGGAGGCTGGGTCTGGACTCAGGAGGAGGCTGGGTGCTGCTGGGACGTCTGCGTCTATGCTGTCAGAGGACTGGAAGTAGACAGTGGGTGAGAAAGTTAACGGCACAGATGTCTCGTTGATTATAGTGGAGCTGTTTTAAGAGCGATGAACTTGAAAAGGAAGTTATGTTTGACAAATGACGTCAGTGTAACAGTAATAATAAACGAATCCTCCGTCAGCTCACCTGGAAGGAGTCCCAGGCTGTGGAGTCCTCAGGCTGTGAGGGAGGGTTTGAAGTGTGTGTTCCTTCACTTAAACCTGTAGGTACACAGAGTCGTGGTACTATTTAGGACTGTTTCAACTCTCAGAGAGCTCCGCACAATCACAATCAATATCCTGCATGCAGCTTATTGTGGTGACGTGCTGTTACCGAGTGACATGAGCTCGTCGTCAAGGAGACTGATCCCCATCTCTTGCGAGGGGGCGTTGAGGCTGTCTGTTGGAGTGGGGAACTCTGGGAATGACGGAGGCGACTGTGGCGATGTGTCGAGCCCTGTCAGATCGAGCAGTGCCGTCCCTCCTGTGAGAAACAGATTCAAGCCAGTTCATTTCAAACAGACAAAAAACAGGAACTTCTGAAGCTTTAAATATTTATGTAGACTAATTCTGGAGCCCATCTACTGAGCACCATTTGTGTATTTCTGTGCGCAGTGCTTCACCCACCTGTTTGTTTCTGTGTGTTTAATGTGTTGTTGCCGTTTACGATCTCCCCCTTCACCTGCTGTTTGTACTGGTTGATGACTTGAGTCAGGCTGTCGTTGGCCTGCAGGATCTCAGCTGTGGACAGACGTGAGAAAATGCTAAGTTTTCACAGCGTTACGATGACATTCATAAGTGTAGCCTCTCTTGCTGGGCAGTGAGGTGGACTAGAGCTTAAAGACAGTTTATAAAGTGGTGGATTGGAGCACAAAAAATGCCATTTGCAAGCTGCTTTTCAGCTGAAGCAAAGGGACAATGCTCAAAGGTTTTTGAGATTTGGTGTGAGAGCTAAGGCTGGCTATGAATAGCACAGAATAGAAAGGGATACAAGGGAGAGACAGTGAACCTCACCGGCCGTATGGGCTTTAGGGAAGAAATCAACTTGAAGAAAGAAACTCCCGCACTCTGTCTAACTTGCAAAAATAATTAATGCTGCAACGTTTCGGCGACTAGACACACTTTTGTAACAAAGAAAAGCCATCTTAAGTACGACTGGCTGTGAGTTTGTAGTTAGTCACATTTTACTCGTGCAGTGGAAAGGCATAAATACCAAATATCAATCTGTGTAACCATCAACAACATTATACATAGAGATAAAGGAAGTAAAGATTAAAAACTGCCTCGTAATAGGTATAAATATATCCCAAAAGTTTACACTAGATAAGAATAGAACTAGAATAAATGCTTAATTCTTTATTGTTAAATTGCATTCTCTGAAATATATATATATATATATATATATATATATATATATATATATATATATATATATATATATATATATATACACACGTTTCCAAATCTTGCAGATACATAAGAAAACAAACCTGCAGAGGTATGTTTACATGGCAAGTAAGCATCAATACACAAACAGGAAACTTGATTATTAATACAAAAAAGCCTCCAAAATGTCATTTTCAAAATATACAAGACAATAGTCAAATTACCCTCCACCCTCTTAAGACTGCATCCTATAAACTAAGTAGGTTCTTAGCATGAAATAATCTTACAACTTTACCAAAAAAGTAGTTGCAGTCCAACAATGCAGGTGTCATGTGGGTGAACCTAACGTAGCATATACAGAAGAGTCAATACAATGACCCATTTCAAGGAGAAAAAAATATAATAATAATAAAGAATAAAATATAAATAAAGGCCTAAAAAATTCTGCAGAATCCCTGCATAGTAAATGAACCTGATAATATGTGAACATAACCTGTATCCACGACTATCTGGGGGTGAACTAGGGAAGAAATAAAAGGAAATTTTCTCTACTAACTCAGCTGTAATTATCAAAACTAATTAATAATCTGTACTGTATTTTATTGTATTTTATTTTACTAAAATCTAAAGAGAATTTCAGTAGAAAATGGCCGTCCTGGATATGAAAGATTTCTGCAGGACAAAGACAATAAAGACACTTAATGTGTTTGTACAGAGCAGTGTGTTGTGTGGTAACAATACTTCACCACCGACTGGCATCAGCTTTCAACGATCAGCTCCTATTATTCTATATTTATATTGCGGGCGTGTCTCTGGTGCTCTTATCAGGCACAACTTTGAAAGAACAAGGAAGCCTGAGTTCAGTGTCCTGTTGGAGGCCTCAAAGATAGAAAACATCCCAGGGCCATGCATAAACTATGTGCACGCACACAAAAAAAACACGCCTCTTTTCCACACAAACTGGTTTTTATACAGGAAGAATGTCCGGTAAGAAAATTCTTCAGATCAGGCGTACAAATGATTTTAGCTGAGATAGATGTGGTTGATATGATGAGGAGGAGATTAAATATGTTGACAGGCAGATAACGGTTTCTTTGTTTGCTTGCCAATTTCACTGATTGTGATAATAATAATAGTACATTTTATTAATAGGTGCCTTTCATGACACTCAAAGTCACCTTACAGGTGTTAAAGTTAGTTAACAGAGAATAAAGTTCTGTGTAAATAGTGGATATGTGGGGCTAGACGGACAAGAGTCAAACTGAATAGGTTATTTGAAAGAGGTGAGTTTTGAGGCGAGATTTGAAAGTGCAGAGAGAGTTGATGCAACAATTGCCCGGTGGCAGGAAGTTCCAGAGGCGGGGGGCAGAGCGGCTGAAGGCTCTAGACCCCACAGTGGTCAGGAGGGCTGGCGGGACAGTGAGGTGGATGGAAGAGGAAGACCTGAGAGTGCGGGTGGGGGTGTGGATGTGCAGGAGTTCAGAGAGGTACAGAGGCAGTGATGTGACTGATGGAGGAGGTTTTGGTGATGATGCGAGAGGCAGAAGTTTGTGGATGGACTTGAGAGGGAGACCAAAAAGGAGTAACAGTAATCTATACATCATGTAACTAGGGTGTGAACAAGAATGGCAGTACTGTGCAGTGTGAGGGAGGGGCGAAGGCGGTTAATATTGCTTAGATGTGACATTATTGATGTGAGCTGTCGAGGACTGTTATTATTTTCAGGCTACACAGCACTGTGTTAAATGTAAATCAAAGCTACATTTATAAAGTTCATTTTAAATTATTTATGAGTGGTGAGTTTCATCACTTCATTACATTTATCTCCCTGTAAGTGATCGTTTAATTTTATCCCGTGGAGCACTTTGTAAAGTCGTTTTTAACATGAGCGCTATGAACGCATCATTGATCATCCTCCCGACGTTTAACAGTAATGATGACTGAGATTTTACGGCGATGATGGTTTGCAGAGGTGATGAATGAGTTGTTCAGATGCTACCAACTGCCACAGCTTTGCGTAATGACAGTCGCTTAGTTGCAGAAATAAACAAAACAAAAAAAAGTGAAACTCTTGAAGGAGCTGGGCCTTAATAAAATAAATAAAAACCTTAATTTGAAAGGACAGACACAGGAAGTGTCCACGCTCAGCAGTCAGACAGGAGTCAGGTTAATTTCCAGGGCTGGTACCTGCGGTTATTCCACAGGCTAGTTAATAACATGTCGGGCAGGAAATCCAAAGTGTGGGATCATTTTGAGAAGGTGAAGGACCAACCCAAGGTGATATGTGAACTCATCTTCATTGGTCCACTACAAACATGACGTATCATGTGAAACATGGAAGTAGCTACATGCCCATTAGCCCACAGCGTCATTAACAGGCGGCTCGCTCAGTGTGTGACTTGGAGATAAAATATAGGCCTATATTAATGAAGGTTCATTAGTACGGTTTGTATTTCTCTGTAATGTAGCACAGTGTTAACAATGTTACTGAGACTATTCTTTCTCACACCTTCAACTCAAACCACCAAAATAAATAATTTCATCATTACATTCATATCGTAAACATGCAGGTGACTAGTCGACTAATGGCTCTAAATGACGACCATTGGTCGACTAGGAAAATTCTTAGCCAGGGGCAGCCCTAGTTTCTACATTTATTTATGGCGAACTGTGGGTGTGGAAATGAGGCTTGTGCACATACGCCCAGCTTCACAACGATCAAGATTTATAAAACAAACGGCTTTATAAACCTACACATTTGTAGTCATGAATCTACGCAAACTTTTATGCATCTGGCTCCTGGACAGTTGAATCACGCAACAAAACAACATTGTGGAACTATCTTTTGCTCTGCCTGACGATGACTAATAGAGCTAAAAACATTTCTGCAGCAAACAAGGAGGGATCAGTCCTTGTTTCATGATATTTAATAGCAGAAAAATAACAATAGTTCTCACCCAGAGCTTCGTCGTTGTCCTCCGTATCACTTGCCAGTCTGAACAGTGTAGGTCTCATTTTCTCACAGCGCTGGTACAGGTCCTGACAGCACAAAACACACATTATACTAAACACCTGATATCAAGTTTCCTTTCCACTACAGTTACAGTGCTGTCTACACTCAACAGTATAAATCTCCCTGTTTGAGCTCACCTGTATGAGCTCGGCATTGCTCTGATTGTTGGTGCTGCTGTCATAGTCCTGCAGGAGCTGAGTCAGCAGAGTGACGCTCTCCTTCACCTCCTGAATGGCATTCACCCGCTTCGACACCTTCTCTGCTCGCTTCTGATCCTGCAACATGAGGATGTGACCATAAGCACGTGCACATGTAAGTAAATGATGATACATGAAGCAAGCTGCAGGAACAAACAATGGAAATACCAAAATACAGCCAAAGGCACGAGTGGGGACGTACAGCAAGGTCAGGCAGAGGCCATTATAAAAGTCTGGGGAGAGCAAAGAGCAGTTCCTATTACCTCTGAAATCAGGACAAATTTACTCTGCACTCCTGCTGAATCACTCTGCCAGTGACACACAAAACCCCCCAGGGCAACCAACCCATTTCCTCATTCAGTTAATGTTCCTTTCAGGAGTGCAGCACTCCTTCTCTTACAGATCTCACGTGAGACTACATATATATATCTGCAGTGCTAAAAAGTGGAGGTGCAGTTAATGTATAACAGAAAAGTGTGATTTATAAAAGGAGCAAGAAGAGAAGGAAACAGGTTTACCTCTTGGACCATTTCCTTGATGAGTTTGTTGGCAGCTTTCAGGTCCTCGGGGTGCGAGCTATTCAACAGGCGAGACAACATCTGACGAAGCAGACAGCCAGAGTTCACATGCCGAGATATGAGTGAACAGGTTTCACAATTCTCAAACAGGAGACGAGCAAAGTTGTGACCAAAAGACAGCATGCACAGTGGCTCAGGTCATATTGATTCTCATGTTGGAAATTAAGTTTTTTGACAATCCTTACTTTAGATTTCTCCTCATCCTCAAAAATGGCATTCTTGGGTCTGGGTGGAGGAAGGTTCAGTAGTTTGTCAGGCGGCAGCTCTGGGTCTTGTTTAATAATACCTGATTTACAAAGCAGAATATCAACAAGATGACATTTGTTACTACGGAAAATCTAACTTAAACCTAAAAATGACTCTGGCTGCAACCTTTAAAGCCTTCTAACAAATGTATAAATTATAATTTCCATTCATCTGACGGCAGACAGCCTCTTACCTTGTTTCTTCAGCATCTGATAGGCATCTGAGATCTTGGCTTCATCAGGTAACCCCAACGTCCAGCTATATATCAATTCCAGAACCTTCTTTTTTACTGGCTCTGGTGAACGTGAGCCCAGGTACTGAGTGGAGGATGGAGGACAACAAACAAGTTATTTACATACAACAGACGTATACTTAAAAAAACTGTCTGAAAAACAGAGATGCACTCAGACAGTCTTACCTTTGGAGAAACTACTTTGATGAGTTCATTGAGGAAACGGAACTTCCCCACTTCACTGTGAAACCTTTTCCCACAGCTTTTCATACACGTCTCAAGAACCTAGAAAAGAAATACAAGTAAAAATGAAACTAAATCTGAACACCATGCTCTAAATGGTGTGCTACTTCTGACTACTTAATACATATTTAGACAAACAGTCAAGGTACATTTAAGTCTGTTTTTGGTATATGTCTGTATATCCTTAAGAACAGAAATAGGAACACAGATTCATTTGAAAACCTAACATCCTCTACTGCAGTGGTTCCAAACTGGTCCAGCCACAGTGTCCAGATTTCTTTGTTCCAGGTCCAAACACTTTAATCTACTCTGTCCGAATCCCTGTCCGACAGTCGCTCAGTCTTCAGCAGGAATTAGCACTAAAAAAAAAGCTCTGTGCTGGAAATTCACTGCACTCCAAAGTAAAGTGTGATTTTTTGCAAACTTGACACATTCACGAGTTATTTGTGGTCCATTCAAAATGGACCCAGGACCCACTTTTGGACCACGACCCACCAGTTAGGAACCACTGCTCTACTACATACGTCTGATTGAGGGTTTAATGCGTATGGTTTTCTGGAAGCTCACAGAAAATGTGTGGATGACATCTGTCAAAAGTTGTAATCTTATAGCAGTAAAACATCTTTCAAATAGAGAATTTAAAAACTAAAATGTGAAAATGCTGTACAGATAGTGGGGTAGAAAATCAGTAGAGTCTTAGAGTAGAAAAAAAATTAATAAGACACAAAAAATGCTCTAAAACCCAGTGCAACAGTTACTACTGAGGAGGCTAATTATGACAGATCTTGGCTCAGATCTAAACTCACCAGCAGGGCCTGCATGGCCTCCCACTCCTGTGGGGACTGGATCTTGTGAGCCAGGAGTCTGGTGGCCAGCTGAGGTCTGCAACACAAGTCATAAACAATACTCAATGTCCAGAGCTCTGCCCGCGGCAAGTGGGCAAATGTAGGTGTTGTAAAGAGTGCTGCAATTAGTGCTGAGCAAGATATCCATTGCTATTGTTTCCTATTTTACTTGTGGGATGTTTTAAAGTGTTTTCAGTGTTTAAATGTTACTGTTAATACTGATATCAAATCCTCAGTCAGATTAAAACCACATAACGACAGCTGAAAAGCCCAACATGACGAACATAAAACAGGCAACTTGACATGTAATTTTCCACACCTGAAAAGAAACTGTGGCTTTTATATGTGTGTGTTTATTATTATTATTATGTTTACAGGCGGCGCAGTGGTGAAGTGGTTAGCAAGAGGGTTCGAAACCATGGGGTGGGGGAGCCCCTCTGTGTGGAGTTTGCATGTTCTCCCTGTGTCAGTGTGGGTTTTCTCTGGGTGCTCCAGCTTCCTCCCACAGTCCAAAGACATGCAGGTTAACTGGTGACTCTAAATTGTCCGTAGGTGTGAATGTGAGTGTGAATGGTTGTCTGTCTCTATGTGTCAGCCCTGTGATAGTCTGGTGACCTGTCCAGGGTGTACCGCGCTTCTCGCCCAATGTGAGCTGGGATAGACTCCAGCCCCCCCGTGACCTCAACAGGATGAGCGGTTACGAAGAAAGAATGAATGACCTTTACAGGCCTAATGTGCAGAATCAGGTAAGACCTGTCTTCAGCCCTAAAGGTCTACCGTTTTAATACGCAGGTTGCAAATTAAATACATGTGTTCATTTGCATCAAAGTTCAGCTGAGTTAACAGAAATGAAAGATCTGAATGATTTTAAATTCAACTGAGAAAACTTAAAAAACATGTCCACTACCACAGCTGGGGTCCCCAGGATTTACACCCTTAGCTTGGCATCAACCAGACCATAATTAAGGCATGAAGCATGGCCTCCTCTTACCCCTCCAAATCATTGTTGAGCTGGTCGCAGAAGGCATGGATGCTGCTCCAGTCTGTGTCTCTGTTGAGTGGGTTTGTGGCTCTGTCTGAAATGTTAGCAAACCAGATGTCAGACGACAGCAGTGATAGATGTTTTTCCAGCCTGACTGCGTTACATCAGTATTGTTATTCTGAGATTAGATTACATGTGACTGAGGTTTTCATTACAGTAACTGTTGTGATATTAAATAACACATTCTCCTAGCAGTAAAGATTGAATTGCTATGAAAGCATTTATCTTTCTGGACAGACACAACCTTTTCATCTGTGTGAAATTAATAGTGTTCAGTTTCTACAGCCAGCTGCCACTTTATTAGGAACACCTGTCTTATGCAGGCTTTTCTGATTGAGTAAGGGTAACAAAATATTTAATACGATACGATGCAATAGAAACACAACAAAAACATAAAGAATATGTAGATGCACCGCTCACAAGACGGTTAAATTGCTTCTTCTTGTAACTTAATCTTAATTTGAGATGTTACAACAACACACTTCACTGCTGCCTCTCTCAAATGTATTTGTATAGATGTTTCTTCCTAATCCAAGGGGAGGAGACCGGGTACAAAAGTTGCTACAAAGGGAAGCATACTGGATTTTCACTTTGAACTCTAGGGATCCAAACAGCCTCAATGAGACTCTAGATTTACATTCTTTTTTTCCATAATTGATGATCTGCGTGTTTTTGCTGACTTCAGGTGATTGTACCTGAGTGAGGAAGAGAAAAGGCAGGACACTCCCTCCTCCACTCTCACTACCTTCTTTCACCTTCCCCTTAATGTAGGAATATTTAAGTTATCTGTTATGGTACGTCATTTCAAAGATGACGGGTTATTTACAACTATCTATTGTGATATACACCATAAAACTTCAATTTAAAGCCTAGTCCCAATTAAACACCCAGTCCCTTTTACTAGCCTGGGGTGGCTACACATTTTGACAATAAAAGGAATCAGAAGCCCAGTCTGGTTGCCAAGCAGTTAATTATTAATGAAGTTTTTTGTATGTGTAAAATCCGATTTTCTGACTGTAATTCATTCAGTCATTTACTAGCATGATGACTTAAAAAAAAACAAAAAAACAGGTGCCGACTGCCGTTCTCTGCAGTGGTCATAAAGTCAGAATGTGTGTCCATTCCTCGATTACCTGGTAAGTTATGTATAGTCCTTTAGTCCGTAAGGGTGCACCAATCAAAGGAATCAAACATGTTATACATAAAACTTTATCCAAGGTATGAATATTGTTTTAACAGGATAAAGTTGTGTGGTGTCGGTATGCCAGGTGCCGTGAAACGAGTGTCCTGACACATATTTGATATGTTACTAGAAGCTTCACAGCCTTCCACTCTCAATCAAATGCTCCCCCTTCACTGACACTTTTAAGACAAATCGTAAAACATACATGTTTTCACTGGCCTTTGGTTGTTCGTAGTGGTTTTAATATTTTAGTATTTTATAATCTTTTTACATATGTAATTGTTCTTACCGGTGTTATTCTGTTTTATATTTGTGTACATGTTATATTATTATATCCTCCCGAGACACAAACTTTTGTTTGGGATGCATTTAATTTCTCGAGGCTATCACCCAATAAGTATAAAAATTAAACATTGTCAACTATAATCCAGTCCCAGTGTCCTTGAATGAGACTATAATAAAATCCCAATGTCCTGGTTACTGTTGCTTGAACTGGTCAATTTTGCTGCCATATCAAACTACAAACATTATTAATCATAAACAAGTTTCAACCATAAAATGTGATCAGGTTTTGGATCTTGCCGACTTTTGTGTCAGGACTGGCTGCAGACTGACTTGGCAGAGATGGCTGCCATCTTGTTTTTACATGGATTAGTGTATTGTGTTCTTACTACTGCTAGATGACACATTAACAAGTGGAAAAGTTAAGTAGAATAAAGTATAAGGTCATGTACACCCAAAATGTGATGTCCTCATATGATGACTCAGGGTCTTAGGAGGATATATTTGTGTTATTTTTTTAATTTGCAGTGCACTTTGGTCAACTGTGTTTGTTTTTATGAACTTGATTTGATGTTTGCTGAGCAACAGTTTTATGTAAAAGTAATTAAAGGCCTGTCCCAAATATAAGCCTGCAAATAATAGCGATGTAATGCAATATGTCTAATTGTTTATATGGTATGTGGTATTCTAAAGTGACAGGCATGTAGATGTGACCTTATATGGAGTCTACTGATCACATTATCCAACCTGCTGCTGATTGGATTCAGTGCAGCTGCAGCCTTGTTAAAGACATCTGTGCATTGTATTGTATAGCACACCTGATGAAGCCTTGGGTGAAACACGTTGCTTGTAGTGTTTCAAATGAAGATTATATTAAAAGAAGAAGCAATTCAGCCATCTCGTGTGCAGTGCATCTACTCATATAACATTAATCTGATGTTTCCTGCCACCACCTGCACCAAGGTACAAGGACTGACAGTGCTGAGCATGAGGCATATGCTTTTGGATAAAAACATAACCTTCATGAAGGTAGGGTTTACTGCATTACTTGTGTACTATATTTTGTTTTGTATTATGGTTTGTACTATTCAGCTAGCAGTAGTTAAACTGGCAACAAGAATATGTTGTTGATTTTCATCTACAATGAATGAGCATCAACAATCATACCCAGAACAACTTCACATTATACAGATGTTTAATCAAATGTTTAAGGTTTCCCAATACATAAAAACTTTAGCTAAGCTCCCAAGAGGGCCTACAGGCTGTCTGAGTGCCTCCATGATTTAAAATTCATTAAGTCTCTGCCACATAACCCCAGCATGCCACCGTGCACAGGGATACACAGGGCAGGTGCTAACACAGTGTCACGTTAGCTAGCTAGCTGTCGGTAGTCGCACTGTGTCACACTGCCTCGTCTAGAACTTTCCTCCGCGGCCATAGCTTTGCCGTAATCACACTATAACCTCTGTGACTAAAAATGGGGTCCCCGCGGTCTTGTCACCCGCCTCCTAGTTGAGCTATGGAGCCGCAAAGCTAACGCTACGCCTGGCTGTGTTGTGTGTTGACAGCTGGCAGCAGCAGCTCCGGAGCTAGGTTAGCATCCTGGATGTGGCGGCAGGGTCCGAGTCCCCTCTGCCGGGGAACCCGCCGCTGTGGTGGGCTGTCAGCTCATCCACAACAACTCACGGGTGGTAATTAGAAGGTGTCCGGGTCTCTGGACAACACCTGCTTGGTGAAATAAGTTTAAAATACTCACTGATACGAGACTCCAAACTCTCCGTATCGGGCGGTGCAGCCATCACTGCGAGATTTATGTGGGGCTTCGGTCTCGCGAGGGACTCACGGACACGTAGAGGCAGAGGAGGCATAGAGCTAGAGTGCATAGAAGAGCCCTATAAATAATGGCAACCTGGAATAAGCTTGTTCAGGGCACATGTTGGGGAAAATATGGTCTCTTCCTGATAGATATCTACTGGTTAACAGAGTTAAAGAGATTTCCTTCAAGCTTATTCATCGCTGTTACCCTGTCAAGTCAATTTTAGTCAAGTTCAAAAGGATATTGACACCATGTGCACTTTTATAACATAGATCCAGAGACTGTCTCCCACTTGTTCTGGACTTGAAAACACACCCAGAGTCTGTGGCAAGGTATCTGAGCCATTATATTGGACTATATCCATGTTTTTGTTTTACTTTGCTTAAAGGATGCACTGTCTGGGTTTACGAGTCATAGGACAATAACAGAAAATGACTTTCTTCCTGTGTAATCTCATCACATTGCTGGCCAAGTTTTATATCCATAATGTAAGGTATTAAAAATCAAACCCTCAGATTGTAATATAATGTTATTATAATTTTATTGCATATCTTTTATTTATCTGTATCACACTTTGTTTGTAACCCCTGGCATTGTCTGTCTACCTTTTTGTTGTTTCTTATTCTCTGGTCTTCCATTATGTTCTCTCATACTATTGTCTCCATGTTCACAGGGAAATGTGAAATAAAGAGGAAAAAAATGTGCATAAAAGAGACATTTGAAAATTAAAAACATTAAGCAATACAATATTTATCTATAGCGTGCAAACACTTCGCCATATTTATTTTTTTAACATGCACATGTTAATTGAAATTAAGAACTGTGCACAGCTGTGCATCAACTGGTATTGATATTAATGTGATAAAAAATCTTCACCACAGTTTTCAAAATAGGTACTGTAATTATTTTGTTTCATATGCCAAATTGATGCCACCAAATATTTAACCACAAATGTTTATAAATGGTACTGACCTGCACACACTCAGACACATGCACAAATATGCACAAACACACATACTCAAATGTGAATAAATACATTTAATACACATTACACACTCACATTTTGTTGTCTTTATTGCCTTAGTTGTTGTTTGATTTATTTATTTGGATCCCCATTAGTCACTACCAAGGTATCAACTACTTTTTCTGGGGTTAGCTCAAGCAAACATTACTTCATTCGAGTAAAACAAATATATGATTAAAAATCCAAGGCAGAAAGAAAAGCAGAAAGAAAACAGGAAAACTACAAAACAAAAATTACAAATAACCAAAACAAAACGAAAACAAACAAAACCAATAGATTAGCCAATAGATAACCTTTATGTTGTCATAATATTTTCTGTGTGTTAATTTTTGTGTTTTTAATAACCTTGGAAATTTCTAACTTTTTTATGAAATAAAGTAAAATAAAATAAAAACTTGTATGTGAATAACCATTCTAGTAAGTCTCTATCTATTATCATAGAGCTGTGTCAAGCGAGAAACCAGAAACAAACCGGAGTAAAATACCTTTCAAAATAAAAGCAGGCCAATTGCTTTGTGTGGCCACCAGCACTTATCTGTGTAAGTAAATTAAATTATAAACAAGGCATACTTGTTTTAATTTTATTCCTTAAATTGTCACGTTTCACCACCCAGGTCTATTTTTGGCAAGACTCGAAAAATCAGTTGCTGCTATAGTTTTATTTAAATTATTTTACCGGGAGTTACCGGAAGTACTGTTTTAAACTTTACAGCTGTCAAACTCTTCCTGAAATGACAAGTGGTTGTGTTGTACAACGTCACAAAATAATATTGTAGTCTAAAATTTAATATGCTCACAAAAAATATATTTTTACGTCAGAAAACCTGACGTAACAGTTTAAATTGTGTCACCGGAAGTACTGTTTTAAACTTTACAACTGTCAAACTCTACCTGAAATGACAAGTGGGTGTTTTCTAGACTTCACAAAGTAACATCGTGGTCTAAAAGCTTACTATGCTCACAAAAAACATATTTTTATGTCGGGAAACCTGTTCTTTTTATATATGTATATATTTTAAATGGCAAAACTGAGAGGGAAGCATGCGGAAATGGCCTGTGATGCACCTAAGTTTTGATTATTAAAAATGTATATATTAGGCTATATTTAGCTGTCCTGCAGTGAAGAGACAAAAGAAGGGGAAAATACACTTATAACCAAACCTCTCCCTCCTAATTATAGAGGAGCAGCAGCTCTGTGTCTCCCTCCAGCGGCAGCTATTGTGCACTTCACTGAATGTGGGACACAACCACCACAACATGGACTACAGCAAGTAACGGGATTTGATTTAAAGTTTACACTCCTTTTATTAACTCGACCAGGAGCCATCGGATCTCTGCAGATGTCCTGTGTTTGACGACACTTCGCCTCATTCAGAAGCTCTCTGCTGGTTTCGTGCTGGAAAGTGTCACTGTGTTGTGAGTGAGGGAAACCATTAAGACTAGTGTTGTGGCTGGGAACACTGGAGCAGTGTGAAGTCGCTTTAAACGCGCGGACACCTTAGATATTTTCTGATAGAGCACCCTAACAGGGGGAAATATAACTTCCTTCCTGCTGCGTCACCCAATCGTCAGTGCTCAAGTGTGGCCGCAGGTTTTCTGCAACAACAACAAAAAGTAGTTGCATGGGTAGATGGGTAGTAGGTGCTCGTTTCCTGTTTCCTCCTCAAAGCAAAACCTGCCCAGCTTTATTTGATCTCCTGTAATTCACAAAGTGAATTCAGTGCCATGTTCAGCCAGAGCCACATGCCAAATCTTACACAAGAAATGGCATCTCCGAAGACTGTGCTGGAGTGGTGCCGCGTCACATGCGCCAATTACCCCAACGTGGAGATAAAGAACATGTCAACCTCTTTCAGAGATGGACTTGCATTTTGTGCCATCATCCACAAGCACCGACCTCACCTGATGTAAGTAAGATTTCATAGAGCTTTGCTGGATGTGCAAACTCATGCTCACAGAGATGGATGATAACAGTGTGGTGCCTTATTTCCTGCAGGTGTCCTGCATGATTAGGACACACTGTAAACACATTGTTTGTCCTTGTCTGTGTCTCCCCAGTCCTGTCCTGATTTATTTGTCTTCCTGACTGGGGCTGCACCAGATTGACTAATGTGCTGTCTAATCTGGAGCAGGACCTGCACACTGTGCCCAGGACTAATCTCTCCTCTGCTTAATCTCTCTCTGTCTCTCTGCTAAACCTTTTCTTGTCCAGTTTAATGGGATTAGTTGGTTTGTTTTGCCTTTTACAAACACCGATTGAATTTGAATAATCTAATTTAATCTCTGGTCTTGAAATGCACTTTATGTCTTTGGAGTCTCTAACTGTCATTCACCAGTAGTCAACAGTTTGTGTGTCTGTGATTAGGGTTGCAACTGTATGCTGTGATACTGAAACTTTACATCTCAACTTTATTTTAGTTATTTATATAAAAAGGGACTTTTTTTACAAAAACTTTCATTAAAAATGGTTTAAAGTTTAAATTGTTCTCCTGACACCCTGTGTCCTCATATGAGGACATCACACTCTGTGTTTGCTGCACCTTATACCTTATTCTGCTTAACTTAGACCTGTTGTCCTCATTTGTGGACACATTTTGTGCCATCTAGTAGTAGTAACACCACAATACCCTAATCCACATAAAACAAGATGGCAGCCATCTCTGCCAAGTCAGTCTGAAGCCGATACCATCACAGAAGTGGACAAGGTCCCAAACCTGATCAGATTTTATGGATGAAACTTGTTTATTTATGATTAATGTTTGTAGTTTGATATGACAACAAATTTGACCAATTTTAGCAACAAGATAAGACACTGTTAATAAGTACTCGTTTGAAGACGTTGAGACTTCAGTATCGTATCATTTGAGGACATCGGGACTTTATTGTCGTCCTGTTTGAGGACATTGAGACTTAACTGTCGTCCCATTTGAGGATATTAGGACTTGACTGTTTACCTGTTTGAGGACATTGGGACTTCATGTCGTCCTGTTTGTTCGAGAACACTGGGACTTTAGTGTCTTCTTGTTTGAGGATATTGGGATGTTATGGTGGTCTCATTTGAGGACACTGGGACTTTATTGTCTCGTCTGAGGACATCTTGACTTTATGTCGTCCTGTTTGAGGATATTGGGACTTTAGTCCTGTTTGTTTGAGGACATCGGGGCTTTATTATTGTCTCATTTGAGGACACTAGGACTTTACTGTTGTCCTGTTTGAGGATAATGGGACTTTATGGTAGTCTAATTTTAGGACATTGGTCATTAATTATCGTCTTTTTTGAGGACATTGGGACTTAACTGTTGTCCTGTTGAAGGACATTGGGACTTTTTTCTTGCCTCGTTCGAGAACACTAGGACTTTATGGTAGTCTCATTTGAGGACATTAGGACTTTATTATCGTCTCGTTTGAGGAACTTAAATATTGTTGACAATGTTTAGTTTTTCATACCTATCAGGTCCTACTGATCCCAAATAGCTCAGAGAAATTAAAAATACAAACCAAACAAAGGTTCAGGTCTCAGGAGGATATAGTAATAAAACACTAAACCAAAAATAACCCTTTGGTTTTAATTCCTTTAAGGGTCACTTGACAAATGATACCGCAATATTTTCTGAGATGGTTAACATACCATGAAAATCTCGTACTGTTGCAACCCTATTTGTGATTTTGTCTCTTCATCATCAGTTAATCCCGGTCTCTTTGTTTCCTCACCTTGATCCAGAGACTTCAGCTCCCTGTCCAAAGATAATGTTTATCAGAATAACAAACTGGTGAGTCGTTCCCATCGAGCACGTCTCTCTCAACTCTGTGTTTGGTGTTATTGACCATTACTAACACTGTAAAGTCTTTGTAACTGTTACTCATATAACTCCCTTCCTACAATCATCAACAGTCATTCTTTGTTTATCTTCCCTGGTGTCCTGAAGGCATTTGATACTGCAGAGAGGAGCTGGGCATCCCCCCACTGCTGGACCCAAAGGACATGGTGTCCACCAAGGTGCCTGACTGCTTGAGCGTCATCACCTACCTTTCGCAGTACTACTACTTCTTCAACAGGAAGTCTTATGGTGTGCTAGGTAAACCCTTTTCAGTTTTTTTTTTTTTTTTTTTTTAGCATGCTGAGGTTTATCATTTTACCAAGCACTCTTACAACGTACATGATTATTTAAAGACGCTAACAGCCCCTTGATGAATTACATGTTAAAGCGACAGTTCACCCCCAGAATCAAAAGTACATATTTTTCCTCTTACCTGTAGAGCTATTTATGAGTGTAGATTGTTTAAGTGTGAGTTGTCGAGTGTTGGAGATATCAGCCATAGAGATGTCTGCCTTCTCTCCAATATCTCGGACACACAAATATTCTGCGCTAACAATTATGGTAACTAACTTTGGAAGGGAGCTAATGTCTAACGTGGTTTATAGTGAAGCACAACACCTAGCCACAGTCAAGTGTTGTAAACATGGTCAGTTCAGTTCAATTTAATTTATAAAGCCCAGTATCACAAATCACAATTTGCCTCAGAGGGCTTTACAGTAGATGCATCCCCCTGTCCTTGGACCCTCACAGCAGATAAGGAAGAACTCTCCAAAAAAGACTTTAGTGGGGAAAAATGGTAGAAACCTCAGGAATGTGTACAGGGACAGATCAACATAACAACATTACAGTGATCCATATGACAGTGATACAACACAGAGGCCCTGTGCTCTGAACCAGTGCGAACCAAGATGTCAACACGCTTAATTATTTTCATATTGTCCACGCAGCCGCTTCACTCCCTCTGTTGTTTACCTTCCAGAGCAGAATGAAGTTACTCAGAGCGTTTTGCTAAGAAGCAACTCAACAAAACAGCTTACACAGGTCACAAATTTTACACTCACACATATTTTCAGAACTTACCTTGTAGTCCTATGGCTTAGCTCGCTTATCTCCGAGCCCTCTCTTTGTTTGTTCTGTCTCTGTACAGTACTGATGTTGACTTGTAGAATTCTGGGTGCGTACAGACGAGGACAATAAGTCCCCCATTTCTGATTCTCAGTAATGTCAGGAGAATCTCAACTCGATCTCAATGTTGATAGACTTTCGAAATACAGTGTCGGATGAATTTCTTGTGCAGGTTGAAAACTCTTGCATATACATGAATATGAGAACTCGGCGTGTTCGCATCATTTGTCGCCCGGTGCAAATTTGCATCCAATCGTGTTTTTGCATTGACTTTGTTTGTAATCTCGCTGTGTGAAATGCGCACATTGCGTTTGATTTGAACAAACCATTACAGCTCAGCCGAGGAGGACGCCGTCAATGTTTTCATCTCGCACTCCCCCGAGCACGAGCCTCTCATCCATGAGTAGATGCTTCCTACTGCATGGTGAAACAGCTGGTGGGTAGACAGAAAATAGTTTCTACATGAAACTGCTCACAACAAGGTCTGTGGATTATCTTGAGTAACCAAGTCATAATTTCTGGAAAGAGACATTGATGCTGAGTTTTCAAATGTATTTTTTGGCACTTTGAGCACCACAAGCCGAGTGCCAACTAGTTCAAAAATACTGGAGAGAAGGCAGACATCTCTACAGCTGATTTCTCCAACACTCTGCAACTCACACCAAAACAATCTAGACTGATAAAGAGCCCTACAGGTAAGAGGAAAAATATGTATTTTTGATTTTGGGGTGAACTGTCCCTTAAGTTGTGACTGCTTTATTACCAGTCTTTTACTCATCATCTCCTCACATCATGAGAATAAAATATTCAGACAGCCGACACCCCTCCAGTTCTCAAAACAACAAAGTACATTTTCATCCTAATCTTATTGTTAAACCAAACTTTGCTCCTTTTGCATGCTTTTCTTGACTTTGCAGCAGGTCTCGCCAGTTTGAAGTCATCACGTGTTGCTTTTCTAAACAACCTCACAAAGACTAAAAGTCCGGATAGTCTCAAACCCCTGAAGGTAATTTTAACGTACATATAATCCCAATGTTTTCTCATGCGCTTGTCATCTCTGCTGCAGGGTGATCAGTCTTAGTCACTGGTTTCTCTTCTCTGTTCAGAGTCTGACTCATCTGGAAACCAGTAGAGAGGATCGTCTGTCCGACGCGAGGCCACGGACGGTGTGTAGTTTGTGTTTTAGGCCCGTTCACCTGATACAGAGACATTTGATTGACGGGAAGGTCTACCATCGCAGCTGTTTCAGGTAACAGCACAGTTCACAAGGTAACAGCAGCTTTTTCTGGCTTCTGTTAGTGTTTAAATTCAGATTTATCTAGAGTGTGTGTACATCGTGAGACAGGCTGCCGTTGACACATAAGAATGCGTTTCAAATGTGTGTCAAGTGACCGCTGATCATCGTTACTCACATGCGATGATAGCTGAAGCAGCATGAGAGGAGAGCTGGGTTTGTTTTTAATTGTCAAAGGATTTCCTTCAGCGCATTTGGATTATGATACATGTGAGTTTTTTAAGACATCAGTGCAGGTAAATTATGGGATTAACTTTTATTCTGTTAATGTGCTTTAAGGATGCTTTCACAGCAACACATTTCACCTTTGTTTTGTAGGTGCAAAGTGTGCTGCAGCACTCTGTTACCAGGCTGTTACACACGGGGAAGTGATGCTGGCTCCTTGATCTGCACTCACCACATAACAGACAGTGAAAGTATTCGTGTTGACCTCAGTCAGCCGGTCAGATCTGCCTGAGAATCGACCCAAATGTGATTTTCAGTCAGGTTATTTTTCTCTGGGTGGATCGGCTATCAGCAGCGTCCCTCATTACACTAAGAAAACAGAGTCACAGGATAGACTGGTTTGTAAAACAATAGAGACAGAGGGGAAAGAAAGGCAGGAGAGGATCAAAGAGGTAAAAGAGGAAGGAAACAGAGACTCACCTGTTGGACCGAAGAGGCCAGCGCGTCCTCGTCTTCCTCCACCCAGTGTTGAAGACGGGATCGTCAAAGGAGCTGGAAAAGCTGGATCAGCACCCCTTCTGACAGACGGCAAGTTACAACAGGAAGCGACAAAGACTCAAGAGACCTCTGAGCTCTCTTCACAGTGTGAACGAGCGACAGAAGGAAGGAGTCGGCCGGTTCCAGCACCCAGACGACTGTTAGACTCTTCTGCAGCCCCTGTTCCTGCACCCAGGAACAAAACGACCCAGCCCATGTTCAGCTCCCGCTCTGCAGGTAAACAGACACTGTAGTAGTTTCCTGTAACTGCTCAGTTTTTGTTGTAATGACTTTCTGCATGTTCGTGTGAATATATGCTGCTTTGTTTCATGACTGAGTGAAAAAATGAAACATTTTTTTCTTTTTGCAGGTTGGCCATCCAGCCGAGATAAATGTCCACCCATCTCATCTCGCGTGTAAGTGAACATAAAGAGTCTGTCTTCCTCTTGATTGTGTTATATTTTCAAACATCTCCAGTTTGCCTTCGTAATTTACAGCTACACATTGATTAGAGGAATAAGTCACCCACCCAAATTAACATTTCTGTTTGGCCTGTGTGACACTGTAGTCCTGAGGGAAACTGTTTTTCACGCATGCCAACATGGTGAATCCAAAAACAGCAAATTCTTGATGAATTGAAGTCATAGGGGGTCCATGTTCAACAACAACAGCAAAACTACATCAAAACATCTGCTTAACTCATGCAGCTTAATCCAAGTCTTATGTATCCAGTTATATGCTCATTACTTCTCAAAAAGACTGCTCTCTGACAGGGAACTGAACTGAAAGTGAAATGTATGTATGCTCTCTTCAAAGCCAGACTCCATTGAAAAAAAAACAGTAATTTTACCTCACTGAAAATGGGACCTACTGGCCCACCACTTTCCCAATCAGTTAGTATTTGTTTGTGTTATTGCGTGACTTTGGTGTTAGAGAGTTAGCTCGTACTCACCAGAGTCACACAATAACATAAACAAACCAACTCTTAGAGGCAGCAGTAGACCAGCAGCTCGTGTGTTCAGCACGGTAAAATTACTGCATTTGTCAATGGAGTCTGGCTCTGAGGAGAGCATAGATACGTTTCACTTCAAGTCAGTTTTAATTAAGGTTTTAGCAAACTGGCGTGTGTTTGGGAAGTACTGAGCGTATGACTGGATAAATGAGACTTGGATTATACTGCATGAGTCGTTAAACTTGGAGCCCTTTCACTTAAATTCATTAAGAATTTTCTCAGTTCTCTGATTCTTCATTCACCGTGGAGGCGTGTGAGAACAACAAAGTTTTCTTTATGAATTCAACGTAACACGGATGAGTATTGATATGCAAATGTTAATTTGGAGGATGAATAATCCTTTAAGTACTGACAGTAATTAGCACAATTATATTAACATTTTAATCTTACAGAAGGGAAATAAAATTATGAAAAGTTAAAAAAAAAAAACAAAGTTGTAGCAAATATAACATGCAAAATGACTTTTTAATATTCACTATTATGATAATAATTACTGATGTCCTCTGAAGTTCTTCCTCACTTATGGAGTCATGTCATACCTTGTCTTTCCCCGTGCAGCACCAGCCCAACCAGGGATAACTCTAAAGTGCAGACCAACCATCCATGGCTATCCATCGTCCATCCTGGACCCTGGACACAACTGCCCCCAATTGAATCTCCTCTACTCATTCCTCGATACAAATCTATCCCTAACCGGCGAAGGTCATGCCCTAGACCCAGAGTTCGTCCTCCCAATCCATTTGCAGAGGGGGTGGATGAGGAGGCTCTGGAGAAGGTCACTGAACCTGCACCTGAACCTGCAGCTGTCAGTGAAGAGATTGGGGGCACAGCTGCTTTAGTTTGTGCTGAATATGCTGCCATTGAATATACACATGACGAGATTGTTGGAGCTTCAAGTGAACGAGCTGAAGATACTTATGTTGTATCAGATTTGGATAAAACTGAAAACATAGCAAGATCTCTGCCAGATGTGAGAGAAGCAGCAGTAACAGGGCTGCTTGCCATTACAGATAGAGAAGAAGCAGCAGCAGTGCTTGCCACTGTAGATACAGAAGCAGCAGCAGTGCTTGCCACTGTAGATACAGAAGAAGCAGCAGCAGTGCTTGCCACTGTAGATACAGAAGAAGCAGCAATAGGGCTGCTTGCCATTTCAGATACAGAGAGAGAGCCAGAGAGCCACATTTTACCCAGGAGTGTTTCTGTGCCTGCTATCACATCTGCTCCCTTGACAGAGACAAGTGATTATGGTCAGGTCACATCATCTCAAAGTAAGGTACGAAGAGAGATACTGATGACAATCAAATCTAGTGTGAATGTTTTCTTCTGCAAGAGAATCATATTCAGCATAAACTGCCCCACAACTCTTTGTTTTCTTTCCATGTCTAGCTGGTCTGCAGAGAGAATCCCTTTGATCGAAAACCTGCAATGCTCAAATCAAAGAGCTGTCAGGTCCTCCCATCTACACGGGGCCCCGCACCCGGACATGGCTTCCCACTCATCAAGAGGAAGGTACAGTGTCAAGATTTAGAACTCAAAAGGCAACTAACAAAAAAAAGAAATCAAATCTTTATAGTAATTGATATGTTTACTGTTCTAACTACATGTTGACACATTACTGCCCAAAAAGCAAAAATCCTAATGACTTCTTGGTTTGCCTCCATGCCATGTTTAACCCTAATAGAGGGATCGGATGTGTTATTAAAAGGAATACTTCAAACTTATAATGGCCATTTGTTTATCAGTTACTCACCCTGGTTAGATTGAATTCGTTAAGAAAACTTTGCTTTTCTCACATGCCTCCACAGTGAACGAGAATCCAAAAACGGACAAAATTCTTGATGAATTGAAGGCATAGGGGTTCGCATTTGACACAGCAAAACACACAACTCATGCAGTATAATCAAAGTCTCATTTAACCAGTTGCATGTTCAGTACTTCCCAAACAGCCCTTTCCAACGGGGACTGAACAGGAAGTGAAACTTACCTATGCTCTCTTCTAAGCCAGACTCTATTGACAAAAACAGTAATTTAACTTTGCTGAACACACAGGACCTCTTCATCGATCAGTTTGTTTGTGCAATTGTGTGACTTTTGTGTCTTAAAGAATTAGTTCCTATTCACCAAAGTCACACAATAACGCAAACAAACTACCGATCAAGGCAGTGGTAGAAGGTACAATTACTGTTTTTGTCAGTGGAGTCTTGCTTTGAAAAGAGCATAGGACAGTTTAACTTTCTGTTCAGCTTCCTGTCTGAAAGGGCAGTCTGTTTGGGAAGTAATCAGCAGACGACTAGATAAATGAGACTTGAATTATACTGCGCGAGTCGTGTGGGGGTTTGTTAACAGATGTTGATATAGTTTTGCTGTCGTTAAATGCAGTCGCCTATGACTTTAAATCATCAAGAATTTTGTCCGTTTTGTGATTCTTCGTTCACCGTTGAGGCATGCAAAAAAAAAAAAAAGCTGTTTTCTTAACGAATTCAACGTAACATGAGGTGGGTAACTCATATACAAATGGTCATTTGCGGGGAGTGAAGTGTTCTTTTAAGTTAATCCTTTCAAAAACACTTATTTATTTATCCCTCATCACAAGGTTCAGTCATTAGGGATTACATAAATGACTCTGGTGTAAACTAACACTTGGTTTGCAGAAAGTTTTAGTCTTATGTGTTGCTCGACAGGTGCAGACAGACCAGAATGTGTCCACAGAAGACCTGCAGGTGGAGATTAGAGAACTGGATAAACATCTGGAGGCACTGGAACAAAGGGGAGTCGAACTGGAGGGAAATCTGAGAGACAACAAGAATGGTTCACCAAAGCGTTCCTTTTTATTCTAGACAAAATTTACTGGCATAAAACCACTGTTCATGTGACTGCAGTGTGCATAAATGTTAACTGTGTAATGAGGATGTTTATGTAATGACTTGTCCTTCTTATTTTAGATAAAGAGGAGGAAGAGATGCTGATGGAGTGGTTCTCTCTTATCCATGAGAAACATGTTATGATGCGCAAAGAAACCGAGCTGGTTCACCTGTAAGTAGACCAGGACAATGACTTTGCTCTGTTGATGAGTTGAACAGTATGTGCCATTGTTTTTCACTGCATCCAAAAGGTTCTGTGAGAGTTTTTGAATCTTACAGACATTTTGTATTTGTGTCTTTTCTCAGGAAAAAGCAGCAGCAGTTAGAGGAGAGACAGGCAGATGTGGAGTACGAGCTCAGATGTCTCCTCAATAAACCAGGTCAGTGTTATTGTGTGCATCACTTGTCACGTTTTCAGCAAACATATCTGACAATAATATCAGATATTTATTGCAATAAGGTTTCACGGCCCACCATAGTACAGACACCACACTGGTTTAAGTGGTGAATGACCTAAGAATTAACACTGACCCTACAAAGGTTTCAGTCCTAGTCCTCTTAGATCTCAGTGCGTCCTTCGACACCGTCGACCGTGAAATTTTACTGTGCAGACTTGAAAACTATGTTGGTCTCTCAGGATTGGTTCTAAGGTGGTTCGGATTGTACCTGACATGATCGTACCTTTCTTTTGTTTCGTCTTTTAAATGTTATGTATTTTAAATATTTTATTTTTTATTGTTGTGATGTCTAGCTGCTCACTTGTTACTTTGTCTGTGCTGTTTTACTCCTGTTCTGTGAATCACTTTGGGCTGCATGATTGTATGACAGGTGCTATATAAATACAGTTTGATTTAATGAGCAGGGGAATCACTGAGGGGGAACTATGGATTGATTTCGAGATCAATAACCTTTGAACTAGGGGCCTATATAAACGATAGACCCAGCCTTTTTTGTTTCACTCCTAACCATACCACTTTTCTGATGCCAGCTTGATCTTAAATGATTGCTTTGGTATTTTTATGACCTGAACCCTATGCTCCCATATATTTGTGTCTAAGTGTCTAATGGGAACAACAGTTTTTGACCTAGTAATGAGCAAGAACGCTGAAGCCAGCAGCGGCAAAACCGGTTGCTGTGTAATCCCTGGCAGCAAAAGAGCACCTTCAATGTATATCCACTAAACAAGCACTTTTAGTGGATGTAAATTTTTAGTGGATCTATATTGACAGTGCTCATGTGTCAAGAGGGATTATATTGCAGATTATTGCAGCCTTTCATTTCTGCCGGCTGCAGCGCTCTCATTCGATAAATTGTCCAATTTTTTAAGTTTTACCCTCTGAGCTAAAACTGCCTTTGTGTCAGGAGGAATAACAAATAAATTAGAAACCTCACTGAATGTGGTCAATGTGACTCAGTGCTAAGGAGCAACATGCAGCGCTTTTTTGTTAAATGTCAAACACCGTTGTCTTCACATTCAGAGACTGACTGGAGTCAAGAGGATCGAGGTCAGGAGCGGCAGCTGATGGATGAGCTGGTCGGCATCATCGAACAGAGGAACGGGATCATCAGCAGCTTGGATCAGGACAGGCAGAGGTGCACAGAAAAACAAACAGTTAACGATGCTTTCACATTTATATACTTTTATGTTGAAAATGCTGAGAACAACTTTGTTTTTCTGATTAGGGAAAGAGAAGAAGACGACCTTATAGAGGCCATGATGAAAAACAAAGGTAAGAAAAAATATACATATCAGTAAGTCCCCCTTAAAAACTGCTGTTTTTATACTGTTGTGCATTTCCTTGTTTTCCATTCTTTCTGCTTGTGAAGAAGGCAGACCAAATGTATCCTGGATTCTCTGAAACACATTAACGCTCTATAAAACACTCATGCGCACTTCCAGAAACTTTTGAAAATGATGACCAGTGTCTTACTACACCTTACTGTGATACCTCTCCAGAGTTCCAGAAAGAGGGACTAAAAGAGCTAAAGAAGTCAAAAGGAAAGTTCAAGGCCACAAAAATGTTTAAGATGCTGAACCAAAGAGCAGAGAGCCCCAAAGACTCTGTGGACCAGAAGAGCTGAGGCACTGTCACGACTGCAGACACGCATACTTTGAAGTGTTGCAAAAAAAGTGGAATATGATCACAACTTGTAACAGTGTATTAATGTTATATCGAAGAGCAGCATAGCAAAAATGAAATATCATTCTCTCAGTGCAAATGTTTCAGTGTTTTCTCTTCCATGTTTCTTCACTTTCCCTGTGTCCTACATATCAATATTTATGCTTTTATTTTTATTCCATTATATACTTGTATCAGTTGAAGTATGCAATATTGTATTTGGAAAAGTTTTATGTTTTATCTGTGCAGAAGAATTGTGTATTTTATGATTAAACAAGTCTCATCTCAAACTGTCTTCTGAGATCGAAGTGTGTTCCTAGTTATCTACTGTGCTGAAAAAAGGTGTATTTAAATACACTCAAAACAGTCAGGTAAAAGCCAGCTCATCCTGAGTTTGATGAATAAGAACAATACTGTAGAGCAGAGGTTTGAGCTTGAAAAAATGGATGCAGCTTTGTGATGTAATAGCTACTTTGTTTATGTGGAACTGTGCTCATGGTTTGTGCCTCCTGAGTCCCATCTTGTGTTCAGTGTTCAATGTGCAGATACTACAGGGTTATTTAATTTTCTTTGCTAAACCTTGACAAGCCTTTTAGGGAGTCCCAGTTTGTTTTTAACTAAAATTGTTACCAGAAATTGAATAGTCTAGGCCTGGGACAGGCAACCTGTAGCTCTGGAGCCACTCGTGAATCTATAACCCCTCCCCAATGGCTCCTGTGGCTTTGGCCCTAAAATTAGGTTACATGGAAATGAATCACAGCTATTTTTGAACATTTTAATTTTCATTTGTCATTGTAGAAGGCCTAAAGGGATTCTTGCATTATCCAATTGTAAAAATGTGTAACCTATAGGCCTACAACGAATTAAAAAAATGTTTTAACATTTTGTCAATTACAATGTGAGTCATAGCGTTGTCTACAGCCCTGCACCTTTTCTCTCAAACATCAAGAGTGGTGGCTTGTCTTGAGTTTTCTTAGTGAAGCTAGCTGTGGATTCCAAATTCAGAATGGAAAAGTCTTGGAGAAAAATACTGAATTTATAGTGCATAGACAGATTTGTTTACTATTAGTAAGGTACCAAACATTCATAAATACTTCACAGCACAGTTGCCACATAAAGGTAAAACATATTAATGATTAGACCTAATTTAGACTTAATAAGGCTGTGTTACCTTTTTTATGGGGCCCAAGTATATTTAACTGCTCCAGACAAATTTAATTCAATTTTTTTGGATCAAAAATGGCTCTTATGGTAGTAAAGATTGCTGACCCCTGGTCTACGGCAAACAGAAAGTCTTACAAGCATCAGCTATACTGCTCTCGAGGGCTGTATTCCTATGTGAATATTTTAACAGCATATTTAAGTAATTGCGTAACACTTAAGTAAAACAAACAAAAGGTAAATTTATCATAGACCAAAAACACCCTTTTCATTAAACGGCAGCACAAGCGGAACGAAAGACAAACGTTCCTCTGGCGCATCCGGAATACTTCCCTAACGGACCAAGCTACCGGAAGTTGAGAGCTTTTTGCGTTCATGTGGGTTCGTGTTGACAACAAAAACTGTCTCTGAACATTTTGAATATTAAGGATTTATAGAAACGAGCCTCAGAATAAAACATGTCCGACAACGAAGATAAGTAAGTAACGACACACAGCGTCGATATTCTGTGTTAAACTGCGTATTTATTTTAATACAACACAACGTGGGCTAACGTAGCTAACTAACGTTTAGCCAGTTAGCCAGGAGAAGTGTTTATTTTAAACTTCCTATGAACCTGTGGTGTTTTCTGTAACTGTTTTGATGTTAAACTTGTAGCTTCGACGACGGAGATTTTGATGATGCCGAAGAGGATGAAGGATTAGATGACCTGGAAAACGTGGAAGATGTAAGTTGGCCGTGTAATTATATGAAAGCTGTCCTTTTTAACTAGATACAACAGACAGTAACTTGCGTGCAACCTGTCAAGTCATGTGCTCTTTAATGTAATATCTCTTCTGTGCTCCTCTGTGATGAGTTGGTCCATGTTTGCTGAGTCCAAACCTAATGGATTTGCTCTTGTGTGCAGGAGGACCAGGAGAATGTGCAGATCCTGCCCGCAGGAGAGGGCCAACAGGCCAACCAGAAGAGGATCACAACACCTTACATGACCAAATATGAGAGAGCCAGAGTGCTGGGGACACGAGCTCTCCAGATAGCGTGAGTGTCTTTAATGACCTGTATCCATGTGGTATGACCAAATAGTCCTAGGTTCAGATCTGGCCTCTGACCTTTGACCCTTCTACACACTCATTTACACTCTTGCCTTCCATTCTTCTCATTCCTTGGTTTGTACATACTGGATTCCTTTCCTGGCCTACTTTTCTGGCGTCCTATTCCCTCCCACCTCAGATGTTATTTAAATGTGACGTGTGACACAGCTGAATCATCAGCTATGTGTCACACCTCTTTTATGTATCACACGTGCCAAAAAGACTTCCTCAAAGGATACACCAGTGCATCCTTGCTCATAGCTACTTCGGCAAGCTTCCTCTCTCCTTGGTCCTCTGTCCTCAAGATGCATTGTTGGAAAAAGACATCTTTCAAGATAGTGTGCCAAGATCAGTTTCTGTGTCACAGGCAGTAGGACAGAGGAGAGAGGAGACGGGGAGGCTCAAAATAGGGAAATTAGAAGAGCCCTCTCTATGTTCATTGTGTTACGGCCTCATATCAAGAAGATAAATGAGCCTTTTTTAGGACAGAGACCGGTTAATCACAAAGCTTATTTGTCTGTTTGCATTTTTGTCTGCTACTGTTTGGAATTGTCAGTCTAAGTACATCTGAGAGGAATGATTTATTAATGTGCCCCCTGGTCATCATTGTCACATACTATTATTGTTTCAGTAAAATGTTTTGTGTATATAGATGTACATTGATGATGGGGTACTTTGTAAAGAGTGCTGGGATATTTGAGTGCATCAGTATCATCCAGACTAAACAGAAAGGAAAGAATGGACTTTGAAACTATGACAAAGGTAATGAACAGAAAACAATGAGGTTACCCTCTGTTAGATAACCAGTAACAGCAGAAACACTGGATTTAATTAAAAATATTTATTAATTGGGGCGCCCAAAAGCCAGAAAATATAACCTTAAAAACCTCTTAATTAATCAACTAATCTAACTTTATTTGTATTGATTTATATAGCAGCTAGGTTATTTGTCTTAGTTGCACTCGTAGGCCTGGGTATTGCCTCTGACTTCCTGAATCGATTAAATTTTGATTCACAAGGTCCGAATTCGAATTGACTCCTGATTCGATTGGGGATTTTTCTGTTACAATACTAACCTTTGCTATTATGTGAAAGAGATTCTTAGAGAACTAATACTGTACATTTTGTAAGGAATTATTTAAAAATGCTGTCTCCAACGATGATGTTTCTATTCAGGGTTTGTGTGTCCATGTGTGTGCGTAAAAGGGGTGCAGCAGGAGACACTGCAGCACAATAATAAGTTACACCAAATCATAAACAAGTAAGCTAACAGTTTCAGATAAAAGAGCTGATAACGTCAATACTGCGGTCGTTAATAATTTAGCATCGCAGCCTGTTTACTACCGGCGAGTTTAACAGGGTTAAAGCTTCTCACATCTTTGAGAAAAAACACATATTAAAAGATCAATATTGTATTTTATGAATTGATATCAGGTAATTTAAATGAATATTGCTTTTAATTGGATGAATTGATTATTTTAACCCAGCCCTATGCACTACTAGGTGTCTTTAAATGTAATGAGCACTATTACTAAGCTCTAAATGTATTGTGGGAGGGTTTGGATTTTGGGAGGCAACTTGATTATTTAGACTCTGCCACTTTTGTATTGACTGTACTGTCTGCTGACTTGTTTCCAACAGGATGTGCGCTCCAGTCATGGTGGAGCTGGAAGGAGAAACAGACCCCTTGCAAATAGCTATGAAAGAGCTCAAGTAAGTGATAATTGTATGGCTTGAATTATCAGTAATGCTTTATAAGATTATATCATGACTGCATCCTGAGTTTATATCTGTCAGCAGTTAGAGAGGAGGTCAATACCCTGTGACGCAGAGCTTCTCTGTACTTCCCAGTGTCTTACTGTGAATTTTATTTTACCCCCTCAACAGGAGCAGAAAGATCCCCATCATCATCCGCAGGTACCTTCCTGATGGGAGTTATGAGGACTGGGGCTGTGATGAGCTCATCATAACCGATTAAACAACTCATCCACTGACAAAACAAAATAAAAATACGCTGGTTCACACCCTCCATCATATCAGGTCAGTCAGCTACACAAACCCAGAAGATTCCTACACGGATGCAAGTATCACCCACCTGTTCATGCCTCAATTTGATACGCAAACATCCATCACATCATGTGACTCTGTGGGCCGGTGGAATATGAATACGTGAAATCTGCTGAACAGACACGAGAGGACTTATCAAAATGAAAAGAGTGCGTTGCCTGCAGGCGTATGATCCTGTGATCCGACTCATGTTGTCAGTCCAACTGTGTTGTCATGCTGCAAAACCCCAGTAAAGTTCAAAATTAGAATCTACAGTACTTCTTTTAACAGTTGCATTATAACTTAGAGCCACAAGGGGGAAATCTAACTTAAGACAAACATCTACTTTGTTTTACAAAATATTCCTGTGTTGTAATTATTCCATTAGTTGTTTTTGAGAGAGGTGGTTAGTGTGAGAGAACTGTTTTTTATTGTTATAAATAAACTCTTTTGTATAAATGACCGTGTGTCATTCCTCCATGCATTATTCGGGCTTGGGTCCTAGGGGCAGCAGGCTAAGCACGGCGTTCCAAAGGCCCCTTTCCTCAGCTCCACCTGGGGGATCCTGAGGCGTTCGCCAGCTACATGAGATTCATAATCCCTCCGGAGTGTTTTGGGTGTACCCCAAGGCATTCTACTATTTTGATGTGCCTGGAAAACAGGAAGCATCCTGATCACATGCCTGAACCACCTCAGTTGGCCCCTTTCAACGCAAAGGAGCAGCTGTTCTACTCTGAGCTCCCTCCAGATGTCAGAGCTCCTCAGCCTATCTCTAAAGCTGAGCCCAGACACCCTACAGAGGAAACTCATTTCAGTAGCTTGCATTTGTGACCTCATTCTTTCAGTTACTACCTAAAGCTTATGACTGAAAGTGAGGGTTGGAACGTAGATGGACAGGTAAATGAAGAGCTTTTCCTCCTGGCTCAGCTGCTTCTTCACACCACAAAGGACCACTACAACACCTGCTTCACTGCTGACAACGCACTGATCTGCCTGTTCATCTCATCCTTTTGCGTTACCCTCATTCATAAACAACATCCTGAGACATTTGAACTACTTCACTTTGGAGCAGCAACTCTCTCCCAGAGGGAGCAATCCACCGTTTTCCGGCAGAGAACCATGGCCTCAGACTTGGAGGTACTGACTCTCATCCTGACAACTTCACACCTGCCTGCAAACTGCCTTAGTGTGTGCTGGAGCTCCGATGAAGCCATCAGAACCACATCATATGCAGTGTTTTAGAGTTGTCCTGAACCTACAGCGTGTCATACTGTTAAATAGTATTTCAGGCTTAAAAGTAATTGGGCAAGAAGAAGAACAAACTGTTTACAAAACAACCTGTAGTTAAAATATCAGTTTGATAAAGCTCACAGTGTCCAGAATTTGCAACAGACTTACAGCTGTGAGTCAGAGATACAAAGACAGCTACACAAATAAAACCTGTCATGCTGAGTACCAGTTAGCACAGGAATCAGCTGCCTTTACCATCAAGAGAGCCATTTTTGGCCAAAAGCTATTTTAAGAAATCCGTCTGGGGCCGCAAAACATATTTGTGCCTTTATAGTGATGGCAACAGCCTATTTAAACTAAGTGTGTTTTCACATTTGCCCTCTAAACGGACTCAGAGCGGTGACTCAGCATTTTTGTGCAAACGTGAACACTTCAAGAGAACTCAGACCGCTCTAAAGCGAACTGAACTCAGGCCACCTCGCCTTGTGAACACACAATGCTCTGGGCCTGCTTTGGCTTTTGCCTTTTTTGCCTTTCAGGCTTGCTGTAGACAGATCACACGCTATTTCATTGGGACGCATAATAAACAAAATGGACAATGACAGCATGACCAGTGGACGAGGAGTACTTTGGTCTGATGATGAAACAACTGCACTCTTCCAGATATGGAACGAGGAAAACATCAAACAGCAACTGTCCACGACGCACAGAAACACTAAGAGTTTCCTCCAACTTTAAGTTCATAACCACACTGCAGTGCCACATCAAAGTAAAAACAAAACTATGTCAATATATATTACATATAGGCTATAGTGTGAACATAGTGTGAAAGAGAACTCAGTCCTCTTTGAAATGAACTGACAATGTGAACGCAAGAGCTGAGTCCCTTTTCTGTTGGTCCACTTTTTGGTGCACTTAAAGAGGACTGAGTTTGGTTCTTTTAGAAGGACCAAGTGTGAAAACACCCTAAAAAATACAGATGAAACCATGTCAACCTGTAACGCTTGCAAGGCCACAGGATCAGGAGTAGTTTGGTCCACAGTAGATACTGCACGTCTCCAGATGTGGAATGTAGAATACATCAAATGTCAACAGTCTACAGCACAGAAACACTGAGGTTCTCCTCCAATTTTAAGTTCATCTAAAAGTGAGGGGCTTCATAACCGCACTACAATGTATATTATATATAGTATGAACAGAGAGAGGCCTGAGGCCCCATCAGAGCTGAATCAGAAAGAGAACTCAGTCCGTTTTCAAATAAATTGACAGTGACCACAAAATGAACTGGGTCCTTTTTCTGTTAGTTTAATTTTTGGTGCACAGGACTGAATTTGATGTGTTTTAAAACGACTATTGGTGGAAACACCCTAAATTAGCCCACAAACTTTCCTAATAAGTCTAAAGGAGCATTCATGAATATGTTTTACAGCAAAGTAGCTACTCTGTGGTGGGCTAGTGATGATTATTTGGTACTTAAACTTTGCAGCGTTAGTGGTGAAAGCAAACAAATCTGTGAAATTCACTATTTTCCTCTGAGACATTTTCGTTTTTGGATTTTGAATCAATAGCCATCCTTATTAAGGAGACTCAAGACGAGCCGTCGCTATTGAGATTCAGCTAATTTTAGGAAAAGGCGCCAGACTATAGATGTCACATAGTTGATGAGATGTTAAACTTTTTTTTTTTATTCAGTGTATAGGCTACACATTTATACAACTGGGGGAATGAAAGCATGGCTTCAAGGCTACAACAATGATAAATGAAAATGTAAAAAAATAACTTATAGATTTCCTTTTTTTTTGTCAAACCAAAGGGAGTCACTTGAAAAGGGCTTAAGAGATGCATATGGCTGCTAAGCTGCAGGTTGTCTACCCCTGAGGTAGCATGTTAGCATGTTTCTGTTTGAAAAATCAACATTTGTTCGGATTTCTTGAAAAATATGGCAGATTTCTGTCACATTCATCACACCAAACCCTGCTTCAAGATTAAAAATCAAGCTGAGTAATCACTTCTGATAGTGTCACTAAAAGATGAACTTTATGAGCTTTGTCAAACACGTTGCATGTAATTTTTTTAGCCCTGTCGTTAACTGGAAGCCTGACTTAATGGCTTAATGTCCAGGCTGTGTTACAGTGGTGAAGCAGGTTTACTCCTGCAGCTGATGGAGAAGTGTTGTAACTGCCATGATGCTCTCCGTGTCTCCTCCTGCCTCTTCCCCCTTACAAACACACGCACAAAGCAGCCAAACAGTCACTGTATTGTTCAGTGAAAATGGGTTGTTGCCCAGGCAGACAGAGGGCCAGTGCATGCAGGAAGATAGAGGGGGCTGAAAGTTTGTGAGAATGACAGGATTAACAGCTTTGTTGTAGAAGAAGCTGCACGATGAAGATATTCCAGCCTCTGGTGGATAGATAGATGAGTGGATGATATATGCAGTGTGTGTGTTTATAGAATATGCATTACATGAATTTAAGGATAAAAATGCAGCTGGGGCACAAAATAGCCGAGCTGATGAAGTAGCGTGTCATCTGGTGGTGAAAGTAAAGCCAAGAGGCATGTGTCATCTTCATCAGGGACAAACCAGTTTGGACTGGTATTTATAATTGTGTGTAGCCGCAGTCATGCTGTTAATTTTTAAAAATGTGCTTTAATCTGTGAGTCTTTTGATTGGAGGAGACGGCGCCTCGGGGTGACGATTGCACTCCTTTCACGGGGCGGAGGGGGCAGCCCATGTGACACTCAGCAGCACCAACCACAATGAGGCCACCATCAGGTCGCCCTCAATCCAGTTTAGGATACAACTGTCTTCTTCTGCACATTACACTCTGTACCTTCCACTTTATTCGCTTGTCATTATATGTCTTTATTGCTCTTTTCTGTTCTGTACATTATGTCCTTTTTTTGTGGTTCTCTTATGACGAACTCTTTAACTATATTACTTGTTATCCGTCCTCTGTCGCACTTTGACAATTCCCCACTAACTCTGTGATCACACTGCTCCTGGACTTAACAGTATATCATCCCCAGTATTTGTTTACTGGATTTGTAGACTGGATTATTAGAGTAAGGGATCAGATAGCATCTAAAGATCATCTTTCTAACTGGTGACTCTACATGATTCCAACTTTGTGGCTTTACATTTGAAGGGACAGTTCACCCTCAAGTCCAAAACACATATTTTTCCTCTTAGCTGTAGTGCTGTTTATCAGTCTAGATTGCTTTGGTGTGAGTTGCAGAGTGCTGGAGATATCAGCCTTCTCTCAATATAATGGAACTAGATGGCACTCGTCTTATGATGCTCAAATCACTAAAAAATACCATGTCACTGTAAATCTGCCTCGCCTTCTTGCTTTACAAAATGGCTAGATGACATGGTTTCTTGTCTACATCTTGAAGATATTCAGTACACTTTGTCTGACTCCCTCATCAAGTTTTCTAAAATTTGGGGACCTTTTATTGAACACATCAAAAGAATGAGGAGTCAAGCTGACGAACCACATTGAACTGTACACTGTGCTTCGATGTACTAGGACACCATGTCTCAGTTGGACCTTCCCTGACCACTCATGGTCTTTACCCCATGGATGCTATCTCTCTGCCTCAACCTTTCCGTGGACACATTACGTATAATTGTGCTGTTTTCTCTCTAGCTGGCAGTGTGTTTTCATTTATCTTGTAATTTCTTATCATCATTATTATTATTACTGTTTTTATTATTATTTATTTTGCATTTTATGTCTGTCTTTTTCCTCTTTTTTTCTGTCCTGTATTTTTTATGCCCGTCTTTGCGTATTGTTAGTGAGAAACAAAATCTATTTTAAAAAAAAAAAACAAAACATGTCCCCGAGGCCTGTTCTACAAAGCCAGTTCAACTAAGCCAGGATTTATTTTGGTTTACTAACCCTAACATTGGTCATCTAGTTAACCAGTATCACAAAGCTGGTTCTCAATTAGTTCAGTCAACTCTGGGTTTTCTTATCTGTGTTCATGTGAAAGAGGCGGGTTTGTTAATTACGACTGACATCATCAGAACCGTCAATCAAGTCCATCACATGATAGAAGATGAAATGATGATAAGAATCTGCGTTTGTGTTCTGTTTTAGGGACAGCAAATGTCATTCACCAGGGTGAAATGTAAACCATAGCCTGTAATCTTAGAGAAGACAGAGAAGACTAAAAATATATATATTAAAAAAATAAAAGTAAGCCAAAGCCTAAAATATGTGTAGGTATTATTAATTATGTGTAAAAGTATAGAGTATGTTTGGCCTGCTCTGAATATGTCTTTTAGCAGAGATTCAAGGACTACAGATGAAAACGCTGGTGCAGCTAAATAGCTGTACACCGTCCCTTTTAAATAAATAAAATAAAATATGTCACATAAAAACACTTAAAAGTAACACCAGACTGTTTCTGTAAAGAAGTGGAAAAGTAATTAGCCTAATGGCTGATGAGGTCTATCTGACCAAAATGTTAAAAATGCATTTATAATCACAGGAAACAGTTAACAGTGTGTGGATTGTTCTCTGTCTTTTTATTTCCAACTGTCATCACACAGGCGTGTCGTATTAGACAGTGATGGAGTGTAAAATCTGCCACACTGTCAGCTATCACTCCGGGCGTAAAGTCAAAGTCAAAGTCTCTTTATATTTAACTTAGCTAACAGGCTACAGTTCAGTCGCCTGTTGATCGTCAAGTGAGTTTGTCTGATTAAAAAGAACTGTATCTAGTTTGAACACGTTGTGAATCTGAGTAATGTTACTCTGCTAAAATATGGTTGTATATTATATACAATCAGTTAGTCATTTTGACTTGTTAGCCGTTCATACATCTTTTTAATTGGCAGGCCAGGTAAGTGGCATGTTGGATGTTGCATGTTGCCATGCAGCATTGGTCCTGTTTTTGTTCTGATAATGCTCTAAGTACATATTCCAAACTATTGGATGGTGAAAAACAGACAAAATTAGCCTCTCCCGCATGGCTACAAGTAGTTTCTATCAGGTTTCTGCCCATCTGTGAAGAAACGCACTTCCTTGTGTTGGACACTGGAGGCATCATCTGTATATTTACAATGTACTGACACCAGTCACATACGTAACTGGAAACAAGGTGTTAACCTTGAAGTTACCCCGCTAACTCCAAATTCTGCTTCGTAGCACAGGCCTCTGGTTACTCAGGATAATCCACAGACCTTGTTGTGAGCTGATTCATGTAGGAACTACTTTCTCTCTACCGAACTACACCTGCCAACTGTGTCACTCCGCAGAAGGAAGCGTGCCTCTACTCCTGGACAAGAGGCTCATGAGCAAGTTGTTAACATTAATGGCGTCCTCCTCAGGTGAGGTGAAATGTTTGTTAGCTCAGTGATGCTGGCTGAGGAAGCAGATGCCCCCTACCTTTTGTGCAGTGACACGGTTGTAGTTCAGTAGAAAGAAAATAGTTCCTACATGACACTGCTCACAACAAGGTCTGTGGATTATCTTGAGTAATTGGGTCATGATTTCTAAAAAATGTTTGGTCAAATGTTTTTTGGTGCCGTCTGCGGAGAGAGGCAGACATCTCTATGGCTGATATCTCCAACACTCAGCAACTCAACAACCTAGACTAATTAATAGATTGAATTTTACCTCTAAGATCAGACCTTACCACTGTGGCCTTCTTACCTTTTTTACTCTTCACGCTGTCGTATTTTCAGAGTTTTGTCTTTTCACCAGTTCCATTTACTTCTCATGATTACGTAGAGTCTCACCATGACGGTGAATGAGAAATTATACTCCTCAATAGAATTAAACCAGCTCTGCAATACCTGAATTACATTTTACCAAACCTTTAATGTATCACTGTATCACAACTGGGAGAAACAAACAACCCTTCCTCTTAACAGACAGTGCTTTTGATCCATTCTTCCTCTGCGCCGTATGGTGGCAGGATGACCTCATGGCTCCATCGACCTGTCTGTTCCCGGACCTTCTGCTCCTGAGCGACACCTGCTTTGACAGTTTGGTGCTCACAATTCACAGAAACAAATATCTCTACCTACATCTTCTTTCTGGTTAACTCTCTTAACTTTTGGAATGTTTTAATCCCATTACAACCTGAAAGGAGAGATTTTTTTAGTGGATGGGGTGAGTGTGGGGGATGAGAGGAGGAGGGTGGGTAGTGGGTAGTGGGGGTTGCAGGGTCTATGTGCAGAGAGAGTATGAGAGTCCCTTTGTATCCCGGTGAAGCTACAGGCCAGGCAGTTATGGGTAAGGCTCCCTCAATGCCCCTGTTTCCCTCCTCCCCTAGCTCCCCTTCAATGGCCCTCTTTGTCTTTCCAAAGTATCACACAGCCGATTAAAGAGAGGGAATTAGGAGTCAGGCTTAACCCGCGACACAGAAACACACACACATACATGCACACTGAAATATGCATATAGGCACGCATAACCAATCATACCCTCATCTGGGGCTGGATTAGTTCGAGTTCAGTCTGAGGAAACTTGCAGTTGCAGTAGACGGCGACATGCTATGAATGTATATCTGATGCGTGCTGTTGTAACACACCATTCGCACTCAGCATCACTCATGTTCACCTTACCTCTGCTAACAGTTGTAGATTGCTGTAGCTGTGAGTCCCAGCCAGCTAAGGTGAATTATCTATTAGTTATGCAGAGAGTTTGAGCAGTTTTGGCGACACTAGATGCCATAAAGACGTGCTGTTGTTGATGAGTTTTTGTAAACCTCATAAAACAGGAACATTTTGTTGATGACTGAGATGCCTTATTTATTATTTCCGTCATTGGCTTCATCGTAAAAATATTCCAAGAGGCGGACTTGTATCAAAGCAGAAATAATAGAGCTTTATTTCAAGTGAGCATAAAAGGTCATTAGTCATCATCACATGTTTAGGCTTTCGCTCCTGCTGTTATTTAGAAGTCGTGTTGCTGTGCTGTGCTGGCAACAGTTATACAAGAATGAAAAACGACAAATGAAATACTAAAATGGCAGTAACAGTCAACAGTTGTCCTCATAATGGAGAGAAACAATTTAACAGCGCACACAAACATGAAACAAATATAAATAAGAGATAAATTCAAAGCAACGTTACACATAATTCATACATAGCAACAAAGATGTAACGTGACCTCTTGTGCTGGAGGTCGATGGTTAAATACAAACAGACTTTAAGCTTCAATGGACTGTGGATTAAAACAAGCAGTGCTGCATGCATATTGTTTGGATCTGTGTCCAGTAGTGATAAAGAATATTTGAGTGATATATATAAAAACAAAGCAAATATTTGTCTTTACTTTCGCAGATGGAGAATAAGATACTTAAAATACAGTTCTATTTTGGAGATGAGGAAACACAGTAGACTACAGAGAGATAAACACAACATGGAAAACAGTTTAAGTAACAGTCCAAAAACTGGAACAGGCACAGACATGAAAGATAAAACACTTCTCTGTTTCATGTGTGAATAGCAGATATTATTAAGGACCAGGCACATTTTGTGTTTATTATTAGGCTGTGTCAAAACATATTATCTCCTGGAAGCTTCGCTTGATCAATCTCTGGCAACTGTTTCTCAGTATTGGCATCCTCCACAATAAAACTGTCCCTAAAATGCTTCTTTTTTTAACAGTTACATAACGACAATCAAAAGATCTGACATTTCACATTGAATACTGTTCTATATACACATTTTGAATGACATATGAAGGAAAAGAAAAGGCAGTGGTGCAGATTTTCAGTGGAGATAATAATGGCAAAAAGCATTTAACAGTATTAATACAGTCAATGGTTAAAACAATGAAAAAGCATCTATTGTGTATTCTATGACACGTTGCAGACATGGAAAGCAAAAATGGATTATGCACGTACGCTGAGCAAAAATGTAAACCCAACGCTTTTGTTTTTGCTCCCATTTTTTAGGCTTTTAAGACTTTTTCTATGCACACAAAAAGCTAAGTTTTGCTCACAAATTTGTTAAAATCTGTGTCAGTGGTCAATTTGTCAACAAAATCCATCCACCTGACAGGTGTGGCATATTAACATGCTGATTAAACAGTGTCATCACTACACAGGTGTGCCTTTGGATGGTCACAATGACACTCTAAACACTCTAAAACGTGTACATTTATTACGCAAGTGTGCTATTGGCATGCTGACTGCAGGAATGTCCACCAGAGCTGTTGCCTGTGAGTTGAATGTTAACTTTAATACCAGAAACCATCTATGATGTAATTTCCAAGAATTTGGCAGTACATCCAATCAGCCTCACAGCTGCAAATTATGCGTAACCCAACACATTGTCACTCCAACCTCATCATCGTCATCTTGGAGGCCATGTCAACTTCAGCCTGTTACATGCATTGTATCTTTTAAGAATACTCTTCAGTTTTCATAGGAAAGTCTCTTTCAGAATAAACATACTACGTCAATGCAACACCGCGATTCAATGTTTTTCTCCTTCGTGTCAACAGACACGTGGTTATGTTTGGCCAACGCACACAGGTTTAGGCAACAAAAGCGCGTGGTTAGGTTTAGAAAATAATAACAGGGTTTGGCTTTACAATCATTCAGGACGTGAACACCGGTCTCCCAGGTGAAAGTTGGTGATTGTTGGACCCATCCACCCACTCTATTCGGACTTTTCGCCCCCTTAATTTACATTACTGTCCACCCGCATTTCCCGCTGACGCCCTCAAGCACTGTTACACGCTGATGGTGCCCGGCTGCACATCATGCTAAAGTGAAAGGACAGCTTTTTTGTTGGTGTCTGATGCGGATATCACTGCCAAAGCACCGGTATTCAGCAACCTTGGAACGAGACTCGGTTTCAACCCAACTGCAACCACACCAACTCGGCACCTCTAGACTCAGAACTTCTGTACAAACCATCAAGAGCTGACTAAGAGAAGCTAATCTAAGTGGCTGGTCTCAGATGATCTTGATGTAGAGGTCCTGGGCTTGCTCACTAGGCTGGTTGGATGTACTGCCAACTTCTTGGAAGCGACATTGGAGAGGGCTTACGTTCGGCTCTTTGTTTCACAGGCAGCAGCTCCGGTGGACATCCTTGCAGTAGCATAAGCTCATCCAAACTTGCGACATCTGTGGCATTGTGTTTAGCCTGATTGAACTGCACATTTTAGAGTGTCTTCTTATTGTGACCAGCCCAAGGCAACACCTGTGTAATAACCATCCTGTTTAATCAGCATCTTGATATGCCACACCTGTCTCGTGGATAAATTAAGTTGGCAAAGTGCTCACGAAAACAAATTTAAAGAAAACATTTGAGCCTTTTGTGTGCGTAGCAAAAAGTGTACAATTTTTCATTGTAACTCATGGAAAATGGGAGAAAAAACAAAAGTGTTGCATTTATATTTTTGTTCAGAATTTTCTTTTATCATGAAAGTTCTTCATGAATGCGTCAAACATTAAAGAAACTCACCACACTCATCAGTGCCTTTGTGAGAAAAAAAAAAGCAAAAGTAGCTTTTGACACCAGTATGTTTAAGTCACATTGGAAAAGCGTTGACAGCTTAGAGAAAACTAATTAGCTACAAAATGTAAGGTAGTTTTGAGTGTCACGTTGGGAGAAACATCAGTTTCTTTTCTGCAAGTTTTGGTCTCAAAACTTTGGTCATTTTACAAATATCTCAAATCTGCATCAATAAACGTACATTTGTAATTTCAAGTACATCGTCCAAACTATCCTGATAATAGTCAGTCATCATGAAAATATTTTTGACTTAATATACATTTAACAAAACCTCAACAGAGTTTTATGGCATTTTTCTTCCATGCACGTTAATTGTGTGTACAAAAGGCATGTTAGGTGAACACAGCATAATCATTTGAATTAAATAGGGTCAAATGTGCCTCAGAAACCAACAGAATGACATCAGTAATTGTTGCATTGATTTCCAAAAGCAATACAAAACTAACATCTGTTTGATAAAAGGTCAATCTTGCCTGAGAAGTGAATGGGCCACAGCCAAATAGTTTGGCACTCCATTCTTATACAATGTTCCCCATTTCATATATAATGAATTTGGCGCCATCTCAGTCACAATGTCAGTTCACAATACAAATCAAAAGTCCTGCTAATTCTCAGTGTGTACCATGTTCTCTGGTGCTACTGACCCCTTGTGGCTTCTTGGGGAGGGCTGTGGACTACAAGGTGCCTCCTCTGATACACATGGAGTCACCAAACTGACAGGGACATGATCCTTTACCACTTATGAACACTGCCAATTATGTTGTTTAGAGCGCCAGAGGCTTGGCTGCTGTGAATCTAACCTGAACTCTGTGATGGTGGGTGCAATGTAATACATTCTCTCACTACTACACTGAGTGCCCCAAATAATCAACCACGCTTCAAAAGCACCACGCTCCAAGCTCATCCTTGGGCTGTGACAGCGCTTCTGCACCTGGGCGAGAGCAGAACGGGGTTTCTCCCCTCCTGCCTCCCCTGCTGACTCCCCCAGTGCCTGCCCAATCCCCCCAGCCTAGACCACTTTCACCACTGATACCACCAACACTGCTGTTGTAGCTGCTGCTCCTCGGGTCTGACGTGGGGGCTGAACCTTGCACCAGTGCCCTCTGGTCTCGTTGTCTGTCATGGCCGCGACAGTGTCGTGTAGATGGGTTGTTCCCAGTGCGTGGGGCTGTGTGACTGCGGTACACTGGCTGGGTCAGTGATGGCAGTGTACAGGGGCCTCTGGGAGGGCCCCATGTAAGAGAAGGCAGAGTACAGCCCCGAGGCCTGGCTAGAGTGGGCGTAGTATGACCCTGAGGCCTGGTGGTCAGCATATTCAGCAAACTGAGCCCTGGAGGCCAGTGAGGGGAAGGCAGAGCTGTAGTGAGGGAGGCTGAGGGGGGTGTAGGTGACATGGGAACCGACTGAGGCTCCCTCTGTGAAGTGACCCCCAGCACTTCCAGCCTCACTCTTGATCTGGGCCTTGGAGGAATCTGAGCCCAGAGGGGGGCCGTGATGTTGCAGCGGCTGCTGCTGCTGCTGCTTAGAGAGCCAGGCTGCAGAGTGTCCACTGGCTGCTGCCAGAGCTGAGGATATGCCGTAGGTGTACGGAGAGACCGGCGAAGTCGTTGCAGCTGCTCCTGTCCCAGCACTCTGCCCAACTCCTGGGTGTCCATTGGGTGGAAGGTACTGGTCAAACTCATTGACATCAAAAGACTCCATGTTGGCCATCACATCGTGGCTCATCTCACCAATGTCCACATTACCAAAGTCAATGTGAGGTTTGCCAGATCCCGGAGCACCTGAGCCTCCCTCTGCTCCCATTGCGCCACGGGAGCCCCCGTTCCCAGAACCCTCCCGCTTTCCATCCCCTGCCTTCCCAGACTGAGGCTCGGTCTTGGGAGTGGTAGGAGGTGTGGGAGGACTGTGACTCTGACCTGTAGGGACACAAGAAAACATGTAGTTACAGTAATTTTCTCGGCAGATTGAAGCAATTCTCTGTGTGCTACATTGTCTAGTTGTATCTACACTGATCTAACAGTGCGGCAGGGACGGTATCATTAACGTCGTGGCAGGGAGCCTGCAGCCCACCTGCAGCAAGAGGGTGGTGCCCATCTGCCAGAGGTGACCCGGCTCCCCCACTCAGGGCCACATCCAGTTGGAGGCCCTTGTAGTGAGGTTGGCTGTGGGTGACCTCACCCTCCGAATGGCCATCAGCCTCACTTCCTGATCCAGAACCCGGCTTTCCACTCTTGCGGCGTCGCGGCTGGTATTTGTAGTCAGGGTAGTCCTTCTTGTGCTGCTTCCGCAGCCTCTCTGCCTCCTCGATGAAGGGTCGCTTGTCACTCTCATTAAGAAGCCTTGGAAAGAAAAGATGAAGGCAGATAGGGTTGTTTAATGTATGAAGAAGAGAGAGGTCTCAGCACTCAGTAAGAATTAGGCCACAATGTTGGATTTTAGCTGCGGTATATATTCTACAAGATCATCCAAAATGTGAAGAAATGTTGGTAGCTTTTAGTATATGTAAATGGTAACATGAAAACTAAAAAATGCACCTTAAGATGATTTCTTTGAGTTCTGGAGGAAGTCAAGAATCTGGATTAGCAGGCATTAAAGAATATCAACACACAGTATGTGGGTCAAAATTATTTTTCACAGATATGTGTGGCAACATGCTTTCCACAAATAAGCTCAGTCAAAGTTTTGGTACAAATTAATACATTATGCTTCGTTCAGTGTATCTGCCTGCCAGGGGCATTTGACTGCTGCTGGACAGTAATGAAATAAAACAGGCCAAAGATGCATCCTGTCTGCACACATGAAACCAAGCTCCTTATTACTACTGCTGGCAGGAATGGCATGAGAAACCCCTGACCTTCCTCAACCTCCCTGTTCATCGTGTTTCTGGGCCAATTAACCAATCATGCCTGAGCCCAAGGTCAAGTCTTTATCTAATAAATGCTCAGTCCACACAACGGTAATGACTTTAACTTTTCTGACCTTCTTTTTAGCAAATACCGAGTGTTCTGTGTGAGAACTTGGAAACTGGATGTCTAGTCTAACAGAACTTTGACCACAAAGACCTCCAGGTGATCGTGAGGCAGTGGTATTTACGCTCGAGCACTCAGACACAGTAAAAAACAGTCTTGCACCACCTTTACATTTGAGGGTGAAAACCTGTGCTTTAAACATGAGCTGAAAGGTTGTGAAAGCATTTCCTGATTCCCTCAGGAGCCATTTACTCTAGGTACATGGCCAGTCTATAAAATTAGCCTGGATTTAGGAACACGTGACTGTGGCAAACTCACAGCAAACACATATGAATACTTCTCAGCTGGTGAGCTGTGCCGAAAACTGTCTACTGAGATACTGTGGCAGTGTTTTAGGGCAACCACGTCTACTAAAATCATGTTCATATACAGTAAAACTCAATTACAGCAAATAGCTTTAGCAGAAAATATATCAGCTCATTTGTGGGAATGTTGTCCTACTTGATTTTCTCATGAACAAGCTCTCAACTGTGTGTTTTTATCAGTAAGGAAATAAAATGCATGACTTAAACGAAATGGTCTGGAGGAAAGGGGCAGACGCTTGTTGCATAATTTTCCTAATATTATAATAAGAAAACAGATTATTGAATAGAATTAATAAAGAAGTAGTGTTGCATTTACACAGTAACGTACAGTGAGCTTTCACAGTTAGTGCACAGCATCTTACACCACGCTTGTTTCCTATTATCGGCATCTATGTGAGTGTACTTGTTCAAGTTGGCCTGAAGCGAGGGTGTAGGCTTCTGTCAACACTTGGAAAGGGGGGCACGTATGAGACGGGGGTTTGCAGTCCTACCCCAGGATATTTTGAGCATTAAACACTTAATTTGGTGCATTTGGGGGAATTTTTCCTGCAGAATTTTTGCCTTATCTGCATCGAATTATGGCAGAAGTGTCTTTAATTTAAATAAAAATTGTCTGCTACTTGCATGTTTTTGAGAGGGATGTGTCCTCCATGTCCTCCCTGAAATCTACACCTAAGGCCTAAAGTGATGGTGCACAAAATGTAACTTTAAGTTTATGGGGAATTTGAGTACAGGGGACAGGAGATTGAAATTGAGATTGCTTTACCAAGTTGCATTTATTCTTGAAACCCTAAGGCTTGACCATGACACTGACCTTTGCCCTGTGCTAATCTGGAGCTATTTCCCCACACCCCCACCCTGGAAAAACAAACCCATGTCCCTTATCTGAAGATTTATACTGAGCCTTTTTATTTAGTAAAGACAAAGAGCAGAAGGTTGTTACTTCTTTTCCTGTCTACATATGTCTGTGTGAGCATCGTGACAGTGATCTGACAGCGCTGAACTACCCACATGAAGTGGCCTCCTCACCTCCACAGCTTCCCCAGGGTCTTGCTGAGCTCCGCGTTGTGCAGGTGCGGGTGTTGGTCGGCCAGTTTCCTCCGCGCCGCCTGCGCCCACACCATGAAGGCGTTCATGGGCCTCTTCACGTGCGGCTTGCTCTTGTTTCCGGTGTTCACGCGCACGGGCATGGGCACGAGGGTCCAGTCGTAGCAGTTGAGCACCTGGCTGACCGCGTCACGGATTCCTGCCGGGAAACGGTCGTCCTCATCGTCGGATTTGATGGACGAGCAGCCCGCCGTCGAGTCATCCAGACTCGCCAGCTGCGGCGGCTGCTGCGGCCCGTGGAGAGGCGAGTCCCCCCCGCCGGTCGCACCGGAGGAGTGACCCGGCGACAGAGAGCGACTGTCGTCCGACATCCCCGGGCTGAGCTCAACCTCCGACAAGCTCTGCTCCTCTCTAGACATCCTCCTCCTACACACACACACACAAGCCTCCAGGTGCGCAGAAGATGCAAGGTCTGTTCCTAAACGCTGAGCTCTACCTGTCGGGTCCTTGATGCTGTTAATCCCTACAGTGCTGTACGGAGTGTCGGCTGTCTGATCTGTCCCTCTGGGCTCCTTCAAGTTATAATATGAACTGCCAGTCTGTCTCTACTCTCAGCCTCCGTTGCAAAACTCTGTGAGGGTTCCACATTAAAGTTCTTTCCATCCGTGTTGTTGGTATCATAGGCGGCTCAGCGCGCACCTTGGACCCCAGTTTACCTGCTAATGCACAACTGTCAGCGCCAAACTCACCCGATCTCAGTTCCCTCCTGACTTCCCCTTCACTCTCTCCTCCGTTTGTCCCGCGGTTGAAATCCAACAGAGAGGACCTGGAACAGCAGAATGATCAGGAGCGTCAGATCAGCAAGGCGTGATCAGGCAACACAGACTTCACCAACACCTGTAAGTGTATTCACTCTATGTCTAGGGTGGAGGAGCTGTTGTCTGCTAGTGTTTTCACTACATGAGGCGAAGTGAAGACCTCTCTGTGGGGAACATTTGGGCTTGATTTTGCACAATGATTTTCTCTACATCACAGTTATAAAAACTAAAAGACTGGCCCTGGAGGGGTTGTCCCGCCCCAGTATTTCTTAATGAAATAGTCCTTTTGTGGGGCCATGTCCTCACATTGCTCCACCTTTCACTCCACTATTAGCAACCCTTAAAAATATATGAGAAGAGCCTGAAGTGATTTATTTAATCTTCAAGCGCATATTTCGTCTCAACACTGGGGGGACACATATAAAAAGTAGAGGTGGGAATCACTAGTGGACCCACGATACCATATTATCGTGATACTTAAGTCAGATACAATATTATTGCCATATGCTGAGTATTGCCATAAAATATATTGCTATTTATTGCTTTTTCTCAACTGTAAATTATGTCCACAAAGTGAAAACTTTGTCAACATCTGTATTATCTGGTAAGATAAGTAAGATACATTTTCAGTCTCTTTATCTCGCTTCAGCTATTTATTTATTTATTTTTTATGTTTTTATTTATTTATTTGCAGCTGCAAGATGTATCTAGTGGACTGAAAAACAAAACCAACTGATTATATAATTCTAATAGGCTACTTTAAGTTTAACGTTACCGATTTATATAATAAAAAAGCGATACTTGGCACTGTGTGACGATACGATAATGACACACAAAACAAAGGAATACTTTGCACATCTATTTCCAAACAGTTGCGTAGGAGAAGAACAAAACTTGTAGAAAAGACTCCGACACACTGTCTAACATGCAAAAATAATGACCATAATGCTGCAATGTTTTGGTGACTAGACCTTCATCAGGCAAAAACCTGTCAGAAAACTAAGTGAGCAGAAGTCGTTTCTACAATATATTGCTACACAAAATATCGCGATACTGTACTGTATCGATTTTTTCCCCACCCCTAATAAAAAAAAAAGTGGGTTCAGGGATCCCCTTGAGAGTCGGAAATTTAATTTCCTGCATTCTTGTGAATTTTTATGCACGAATTTGTGCATCTTCTGCATCGATTTATGGTGTGAATGTCCAAAATTTCATCAAAATAAAAAACCTCTGCTACTCTCATCTGAAATCTAAACCTATGTTTAGATGTTATGTCAGTTTTGGAGACATTTTCATGGAGCACAAGATAGAAAGGACTTTATATTCGTTCAAATCTATGTTAGAAACAAAGGAGAGCAAAAATAGTCTCAAAGGTGACCATTGTGTCTCTTCAATTTTTATTTTTACATGCCTTATGGAACATTAAATCAGCATTATCAAATGGGTTCAGACTGGTTATAACACCACAGAATTTTCTCAAAATTAAAATTCATAGAGGTTTCTTTTTATTCCTAAAGTGTATCTGCTTAAAGTGTAGGCTGCGATACATATTTGTTGAGGTCCAGCTCATGTACAGCACCGTGCCTCTCTGCAGGCCAGCACCCCCCACCCCTCCACCCCCACCCCTTTCCTACTGTTAAAGGTTTAGCAGTTATTCCAAGCTCCCCGGAGAGAGAGTGTTGGAATGATACGAGGCCGCAGCAGCACAGACGTTGGATTTATACCCTGCACTTCTTGGATAAACACGGCCTGGCGCTGGAAATATAAACCCCGTGTGTGCGTGCGCGTCGGTACGGTACGCGTGTGTGAATTGGACACAGTCTGTTTGTCAAACAGGGGCAGGTCTATCGGCGGGAGCAAAATGTGTCCTTGTTTTGTCTATTAAATCAACACTCCCGCCTCGAACTTTACGTCCGAAATCAGCGAACTTCCTGTGAACCAGCAACGCACAGCGCGCTGGTTTGTTTTCTGCTCCGGTGTCGTGTTGCAGGAAAATTAGCGATCTCGCTCACGTCCTGTGACATTATGAAACAGCATGTCAGTTTTACAGTCTGTGTGTTCATGTGTGGGTTAAGTAGGGGGGGATATACCCACTTAACACTCAGGTTACCTCACCTTTATATTTGGGAAAAGTGTTCAGCGCTGTTTCAACGTTAAGCCAAAGACACAAACATTACAGGCTGATGTAAGTTAATTTATATAATGATAATGACAATATATACCAGAGTTAAATTACACATTGTGTCGCGTGGCTCTTAATAAACGTTTGACGTCTTCCGACAATGTTTAATTAACGTCAGACTGAATGTCCGGAATTGGATCCAGTTCCAGCAGAGGTGCGTAAAGCTTCACCATCTGTCCGAGGCGAATTGGTAATGATATTCGCCTGCCACCTGGTCTGCAAGGCCACTTCACAGACTGTCTCCAAAGTGTCCCCGCTGCACAGACACAATGCGTAAACATCGTGCGTAAAGGCACGAAATGTCCCATTGCGCACGCGTTGCCTCTCTTTGCTTACAATGTCACTCTTATAAAACAAAGACAAAAGCAATGGTCGAAAAGTGCTTAGAATTCCCTTTAGTCAGTGATTATAAAGTATGTTATTTATTTATCAGATAGCGCCTCAAATTAGGAACAAACACGCGAATCATGAAGTCAACAGAGAGTCGTCTTATCCGCTGGGCACGCTAATCAGTTGTCATTTGATTTTATTATCTGATAATATGTTATATATAAATTGTTTTCGACACACCTCTCAAAACACGCTTGTTTTTTCTTTACATCACTGAGCACATTTACTGTGCGTAATGAATTCCGCCTATGTGAACTCATTATCGCCGCTTGAGTTGCCAGAGAGTTGGCCTTAATTTGCTTGTTTGGAAACTTTTTTTCTTCGATTAGATTAACAATAGCTCATATTTCTAGTGGCATCCAGTCCGCACAGCCCCAAACAACAGTAAATATAGAACACACCAGCACAAGATGCACAAAAATATGTAAATAAATAAATTCTGCTTTCTTTTTTTCCATCTGAACCAAAGTCCATGTCGAAGATAAGTCTACATATTTGTTTCACAGTCTCTTGCAACTTCTCAAAACATTCTCCTTCTTTAGTTAACTGTTTGAACATTATGCTTTTCTTAGTATGAAAAAGGTTATTAATGTCTCCAAGTCAAAAAGAAAAAGCTTGACTTTTAAATTCCGTGTCACGAAAAACCGTCCAAGCAAATGATGGATAACTGTATATGAAAATGAAAACAGGAGCACTTGTAGCACTGACACAATAACAAGGCTATCATTAACAGAATTATCACGATTGGGAATATTATTTTTATGATAATCATCGCCAAAAACTGTCGGAAATTGTGCGTAAAAATATGGAAATACATCTTGTAACAACACAGTTCTCATGTGGTTCTACAAAAAGACCCGAATGACTGAAATAACCGGCTAAATTATTAAAGAACGAACAAGTCATTAGTCATTTAGGATCAGTCTGAAAACACCGCCAGAGCTCGCCAACAGTTGTTAATAATCATCAATGCAATGTTAAGATTATTGGATTATAAAATCACATCTCTAATTCAGAGTCTGGGGTTCTCCTCTCCGATTCCGACAAGAAGAAACAATCAAATCGCAGAGTCAGAGCAGCCCCCAGCAGCAGCAGAGAGGAAAGAGTTGGAAATGCTAAGCGCCTTACTTCAGTAATGAGAAAAGGAGGTCGCCGGTTTAGCACGAGAATCCGTGAGTTTCCAAAGTGACGCTCGCTCCCGAGCCCCCTCGCTCGCGCTGCCCGAGTATGAATGCCTGCTCTGTGTGTCAGTACCGGGGCTTAAAGAGCTCCTTGTATGAGGCAGAGAGAAAAAAAAAGATGCTGGGGAGGACGAGTCTTAAAGGAGCAGTGCGGATGCTGGGGAGGAGAGCTCTGATTGGTTGAAGCAATATTTCTCTCTTTGCGTCGCTCTCGCTCTTTGTCTCTATAAAAAACGAGAGGAAAATTTAAGTTTGGTATTCCTAAAATAAGTGCAGGTTAAATGCAGTCAGATATAGGTGTGCGTAATTGTGTGCACCAAGTGTTACGCAAAGGAGTTTCATTTTGTGCATGAACACCGCTCTGAGGATTTTATGTGGGAAGATGCCCATCAATCATGCGTAATTGCGCACCTGAGAAATGATGCAGGTCTTGTTTTGGTGTTAACTTGAAACCCAGTTAATTTCTTTTACAGGTCCCAGCATCTAAATGAAAAATACACTTACTTAAATCGAAACTTTACACGAATCAAAAACACATATGGACTGGATTCTGAAATGATCCACTCAATTAAATTACGCGTGTCGCCTGTAGGAGTTTCGAGGACAATCCATCGGCTGAGAAAATTATGTTCTCACGTGTTGATGATGACGCAGATTAATTTTAGATTTCAGAACACGCTCGGGGGCAACGTTAACGACATATCCTCAAATTTAAATTTAAGCTTTATCAAAGGCCCGATTTCTTCTCGAGTAAAACGGGGACAAACACAGACAGAGGGAGGAATTCATCAAACATGTTCGATGCTGTTTAAGTCCTAAATAAGATGCAGCCAGTGCTGCATTTTGACAACACTGGTGCTCAGAATTTACGCACCATTGCGCACATAAACACGATCAAATAGACAGTTTGTTTTGGCTGAACATTTGTAAAGGTCAGTTTTAATGGATTTGCATCAGGACCGGCTCATGTGAAGGAGGTTTACCCACAGAAACAAACATTTGGGCCACAGAATGATTGCATATCATGATATTGCGAAGCGTAAGATTTAAAGTGGTAAAATGTGTCTGATTTGATTTTTGTGAGAAGTTTAAAAGCACAACGACTCTCAGGAGTATCATGGCACAAAAATCCCAGAGGATAGCCGAGGCCTGAACGGTTCTTGAGCAAAATGGGGACAAAGAGACAGAGGGTGGAGTTCATCAAACATGTTTAATGCTGTTTAAGTCTGAAATAAGAAGCAGCCAATGGAGAGAATGTTGCATTTTGACAGCACATGTGCTCAGATTTTACGCACCGTTGCGCACATGAACACGATCAAATAGACAGGTTGTTTGGGCTGAACATTTATAAAGGTCAGTTTTAATGGATTTGCATCATGTGAAGAAAGTTTTCCCTCATTTGGGCCACAGAATGATTGCATATCATGATATTGCGAAGCGTAAGATTTAAAGTGGTAAAATGTGATTTGATTTTTGTGAGGAATTTAAAAGCACAACGACTCTCAGGAGTATCATGACACAAACACCCCAGAGGATAGCAGAGGCCTGATAGGTTCTTGAGGAAAATGGGGACAAACAGACAGAGGATGGAGTTCGTCAAACATGTTTAATGCTGTTCAGGTCTGAAATAAGATGCAGCCAATGGAGAGAATGTTGCATTTTGACAGCACAGGTGCTCAGATTTTACGCACCTTTACGCACACAAATCCCCCCCAAAACACGATCAAATAGACAGAAATAGTTTTGGCTGAACATTTATAAAGGCCATTGTGAGTGGATTTGCATCAGGAATGGCTCATGTGAAGGAAGTTTAACCACTCTTCTAGGCAGAAACAAACATTTTGGCCACAGAATGATACTGCGAAGCGGATGTAAGATTTGAAGTGGTAAAATGTGTCCGATTTGATTTTTATCAGGAATTTAAAAGCACGGCGCCTCAAAGAAGTATCAGGACACAAACATCCCGGAGGAAAGCACTTTAAAGCATTACTAAAAACACTTATTTCCAGATCGATCCTCAGATAAAAGCGTAAATCCTGAGGGTGTAATTGAGATTTATATGAATGTTTATCCACTATTATTCAGCGCCACATCACAGGTGTAGCTAACATTCAAAGGCCCTTGAAAAGATTGCGTGGTGGCATCCGACAGTGCGCCTCTTTATGTCCATGTGTGACTGTTATAATTGCATCAGCACCTCTGTCTGAGCGCAACAGAGCGCGCGTTTGAAACCAAACAGTCTAGCGCAGAAAGGAGAGACGAGAGGGGACATCATGGGCCGCACGGATACAAACACCAGCGCTGTTCTTCCCCAACAATGACCCCTTGTATCCCCGCCATGCGACACACTGGCACCCAATCCAAAAATCACCACTTTTTTTTATGTTGACCGTGATAAGGGAATCCTAACCATGAGAGCATCTCTCTGTCTGATTCTCTGCCTCTCCCCTTCTTTCTTTGCGTCCTTTGTTTTATCTCAGGTGAATTGGAATCATGTGATCTACAACGGGCACCCCCTTCTCCCTTTAACGAAAAAAAAGTGGGGGGAACAAAAAGCAGTTCTGTGCATATGAAAAAAGAAAAGAAAGGCAGGAAAAAGCTTGTGTCTTCCCCTCCACCGCCACTCTTTGTCCGCGTCTCAACAAACTCTCACATATAAAGAGAAAAATGCTCCAGGAGCGCGGCGACTCGGCCCCCGGGAGGCTGCGGTGGGACCGTCCGGCTCCTGGAGCGTCAAACCCGGGGATCTTCACAGAGACACTCCGGGGATTTCTCTCCCGCTGTGCAGCGGAGGATTTGCGGCCCGGCCTCGGTTTGACGTGAGTGCTTGTTTTGGCGTGTGTGTGTGTTTGTGCGCAAATAACGAAGGTGAGGGGAAATGAACAGGCCCAACAAATACATGGCTGCGTGAATGAGTGACGTTTAGGTGAGACCAAAAAATGCAGATTAATGTTACACGGCTCTGTGGCCACAAGATGTTTTAGAGAAATGTGCTGGTTGATGAAATAAGGCAGGAACTGGGTCGAATTTTATGTTCCAAAATGCCTCAAAAATATTTTTTAATAAACGTTTTATTTGTTTTAACTCTCGACGAGAGACCTTCCAAATTATCTGCCTTGAACGACAGCATTCATTCTTGTTTAATAATTTCCCTAAATACTGCTAACCTCTGTCCGACAAATGTTGCCTTCAGAATAATGACGCATGACCTGACGGTCTGCAGACTAGAAATTTAATTATGCTGAGAGAGACAGATGAAACGTTTAGAAAAATAAATGTGTAATATAGGTTATTTGTATATAAGATAATGCTGCTGCTATAATACGTAACTGCTACAAATATTAATAGCAGTGTTTATAATAAATAAATAAATAAAAATTAAAAGAAAAGCTGCTTGGAACATTTCATGAGCCAAAATAACACATCATAAGATTGTGTCTGTTACTTATGATCGTTATTTCTTTAAGCCCATTTTTTTCTATTCCTATAAATAATATAAATATTACCTTTATTTTAGGGAAACAAAGTATTGAATTTGAAAGTCTTGTCTTGTAGCTAGTTTCTTATAAAATGTTTAATTATGCCCTTTCAAAATATATACAAAATATAAATAATATGGTCTTAATGAAATAAGACTTCCAGACTTAGATTTTTTTTAGAAATAATAAGCATGCAATGATTTCCTGTGGAACCTGCTCCCAGTGAGCAATATTTACAATCTTTTTAAAATTAATTTTAACTAATTTTATTAATTTGTTTGCATGATGAATAAAAAAAAAAACATCTGCCCTCCCAAATCTGTGCAAAAATCTTTATTATTTGATTAGTTTATTTGCATGAATAAACTTTTATGGACATGAAGTTGCTTGTGATGTTATGATTAATTCACAATGAATTTAAAAGTAATAAAATAATTAAAAAAAAACTCAAGGCAATAATGATCTGCTTTGATTCTTACTAAACTGGTGATTTGGTTTCACTGTCCACATACGACCTGTGCAACTTTTGAGGCTCAGTCTGCAAATTAAAACTGTTTCTGTTTCAGTAAATACTTCACAGCACTGACAGAATTCAAGGATTATAATGGACTGAAGTTTAAAACAAACAAAGAAGAACAGAGAGACGAAACAATTTTGTCCTGTCATGTTGTCGTGTGACTGAGATGATGTAGTTTGTTGTGAAGCACACACACACACAGCACACACACAGCACTCACACAGCACACACACGGCACACACACAGCACACGGGGGTGACAGTTAAAGGTCAGCAGGCTGTCGGCCGACAGCATCAAAATAGAAGCAACAGGCCACACAGTCCTGTGACTGTTAGGCCCAGAGGCTCACATCATCATCCTCTCTGCTTACCCTGACAGTTCTACTAAATATTATGCACTCCTAGTTTAGTATGTGGTTTCTAAGTGCCTGTCGTGTCATATGATAACACAATTTCTGAGAGGATAAAAACAAAAATAAATGAATGAATGTGATGCTTTAGATTTCAACAAAACCTGTGTGAAAGCTGCTCTTGGCTGATCTCTGGTGATTTTACTCCCCATAAACAAGTTTGTACAAACTTGTAATAATTTAACAGAACTTGTAGGGCACACTGGATTTAGAGGAAACAATGCCAGACAGATAGAAACATAAAATAGCTGTGTGTTTTTCATTTGTTTGTGTGCATTCATTTGTTAACATTTAAATGTAAGCTTAGCCACAGCTAATTTAAAAACCATGTTGAAACAGCCCTCATTGTCATGTATGTTACTTGGTGCTCATTTCCTGATAACTACATTAAGTTGTTGTGTGTATTGTATTTAGTTACGTGGCTGGTGGAATGATTTTAGTTGGAGAAAATAAAGTGTTTCCACTGCATGAGATCTAGAAGCCATATTTAAGTGTGATACATTTTGTGTTATGGAGCAAGAGATGAGCATTCTGAAGCAAAGTACATTTCTGCAAATCAAGAATAAGTTTCATACACATCATAACATTTGTACAGTGACACAATATTTGAGCTGCCTTGGCATCATTAGGTGGAGGGGATGATGGAGGCGTGACACCGTGGCAAGATGTCTGCCAAGCGTGAAGTCTACCAAGCTGCAGACCACTGTTTGAGACCAACAAACAACAAAACTGGTTGTGTTTCAGCGAGTCATTGCTGTGTAGTCAACAGCCTGTTAGTCCCCACACATTGGTGTTTTAGTGACCTGTGGCTTTTTTTCCAGCAGCTTTTCAGCCCCCAGACGTGGATGTTTTTTTAGGCAGCCATCACTGTTACCTGCAGCTTTTTAGTCCCCAAAGCTGGGTGTTTTATAGCGTCTCTTTGCTGCTTTTCCAGCAGATTTTCAGTCCTCAAACATAGATATCTTTTTCGGGGTCTGTTGCTGTGTTACCTGTGGCTTTTTAGCCCTTAAATGTGGGTGTTTTTCAGCGACCCATGGCCTTTTTTTCAAGCAGCTTTTTAGTCCATAGACGTGGGTGTTTTTAGCAACCCACAGCTTTTTTTCTAGCAGCTTTTTAGTCCCCGTACGTGACTGTGTTTTAGGAATCCATTGCTGTAATTCCTCTGGCTTTTTAGCCCCCCAGATGTGGATGTTTTTTTAGGCAGCCATCACTGTGTTACCTGCAGCTTTTTAGCCCCCAAATGTGGGTATTTTTTAGGAGTCCATCATTGCGTTTGCTGCAGCTTTTCAGCCCTCAAACATTAATGTCTTTTTAGGAATCAATTGCTGTGTTACCTGCAGCTTTTTAACCCCCAATGTGAGTATTTTTTAGGAGTCCATTGTTGTGTTTGCTGCAGCTTATGAGCCCCTAAACGTGGGTGTTTTTTAGGAATCTATCGCTGTGTTACCTGCAGATTTTCAGCCCCCAAACGTGGATGTTTTTTAGGAATTCATCACTGTGTTACCTGCAGCTTTTTAGCCCCCAAACATGGGTGTTTTTTTGTGACCCATGCCTTTTTTTTCAGCAACTTTTCAGCCCCCAGACATAGATGTCTTTTAGGGATTCTTTGCAGTGTTACCTGCAGCTTTTTAGCCCCCAAACCCATCACTGTTTATGAAGCAGGAATAGTGCCACAAAAAGTGATTGTTTTTGTACCGAGACATTGTTGCTTTTCCTTTTGGGATTGTGTTCCCTAAATCCAGGTATTTTAAGCAAAAACACAATATTTCTCTAACCATAACTCAGTGATTTTTGCACCTAAATCTAACCACACATTAATGGCAGCACTTTTGAAACATAAAGTTTGAATGTACCTGCTACATAATAAGTTGGTTTGCAGAAACATACAGTGCCAACATTATGTCTGGCGATGTGTTTGTTTTCATACAAATACACTTCTGCTGACTCACAAGAGGCAAGGATCTGTTCAGCCGACCTGGGAATAACATTAGTGTGGCTGTTGTCAAAAGTCTGTATCACCTGAAAGCAGTTGATATCCCTCTCCTACCCACAAACTCCCTCAGCCCCTCTGTGACACTCTGCGTGCACCTGTGCAGGACAGAGCCGCAGGTGTGTCAGTGTTTGCTCGTTGAAGTGGATCAGTCAACCTTGCAGAGGGATCCGGTGGGCTACAGTTATTAAGTTATTATAAATGTAATCAACTCTGTCTTATAATAACAAGATACTGATGGATTCCCATTTATTCTCCTGACAAAGAGGGAGGTCAAAGGTCAGGCACAGACCCACACAACTAGAGCTGCTGATTCAGAGTCGTGCTCAAGAACACCATCAAAGCACTCCTAAATTCAAAAGTAGCCTAATGTAATGACAGGCACTTACTGTATGTCAGTGAGCTTCTGTAATTTATAGGTTATCCCCTAATGGTGATAAATATTAGTTACATCCCCAATTAAAATGTCAAGGAATCTTTAAACTGGACCCTCCTGATCTTTTTGCTCTGTCCGTCTGTCTTAATAAATTCATGCAGCTGTGTTACATTTAAATAGGTCCCCCATTTCAGCGTCTGTGAATCCTGCCTTTGTGCTCATACCACCAAAGTTCCTATCCTTTTGTGTTCGTCGCCTTGTCTGTCTCCGAGTTACTGGTCAGGGAGGAGGGGTAGAAATGGTAGAAACTGTGTGTGTGTGTGTGTGTGTGTGTGTGTGTGTGTGTGTGTGCGCGTGCATTTGTGTGTGTGTGTGAGGGGTTGGCAAGAACTTGGACGGGCTTTCACTGCAGCTGGGCAGTGAGTTGGGATGTGTGTGTGTCTATTATATGTGTGTATGTGAATGTATTTGCATGGGCTTTGGTATGGTTTTGTAAGATTGTGTGTGTGTGTGTGTGTGTGTGTGTGTGTGTGTGTGTGTGTGTGTGTGTGCATAGTGTGTGTTGTATGTATGTTACAGAAGGACATGGTTGGTAAATACGCGTGTGATGGACGGTGCTGCTGCTGGTGCTGGTTGGATGGGGATGAATGGGGGTGAGATGTTTGTGTGTGTGTGTGTGTGTGTGTGTGTGTGTGTGTGTGTGTGTGTGTGTGTGTGTGTGTGTGTGTGTGTGTGTGTGTGTTGCTACCTTAATGAATAGCCCATTGTGCGTCCTGCTCCATATCTCCACCGGCCAGCCAAAGGAAAGAATCTAGTTACTTCAATTGTGTGAGGGGGAACATCTAAAGGAAATTGATATATGGGGGGCTGAGGTGGGGTTTGTGGGGAAGGGTGGACGTGGTGGGGGTGGTTGGAGGGGGTGGGGGTATTGGGGTAAGGGTCCCAGGTGAAACAGAGAGAGAGTTTAGTTACCTGTGGCTGATCGCTGCTGGTATTTTGTAATCATCCTTCTCCTTGTTTTGAAGAACTTTGCTCATATTTCCTGTGTTCACTCTCGGGAGTCAGGTGGTATCAACAGCTATGTGCTCAGTTGTTGTTCATCATACTGTGTTTAGAGTAAGTTTATGGAAAGGTACATTTTAAATAACACATAGCAGATTTTTAGACCTGTATTTTGGGGGATAAAATGGTAGTTTTTAGCTATACTAACCGCATGGCTGTAGTGATGGCAGAGTCAGTCTCTCTCTAAGTCGTTCCAACATTTTGGTCCAGAGTAAAATATCTTACACCATGTTGCACCTTCGTTAAATATAAGAGTCTGTTTAAACCTGGTATTAAAGAGCATCTTGGGTCATCAGATCGCAAGTGGACAGCACTAAATACAAGTGTAAACAACCACCAAGACAGAGCCCAAGCTCTACTTTTCTGGCCAGAAGGCTCATCCTGTGCAAATGAAAGGATTCTTCACCTCCAACAAATGGACATTAGATTAGTTTAATGAAACATGCTGTATTCCCCTACTTATGTCACACAAGTTAGTGCATTGCTGTGTTTCAGGCAGCTTTTTAGAAACCAAATCATGTTTTTTAAGTACCAGTGGCTGTATTTCCTACGGCTTTTAAGCCCCCAAACAAAGGTGTTTTTAGTGACCCCTGGCTCTTTTTCCAGCAGCTTTTCACCCCCCCAATCATGGGTGTGTTTCAGCGACCCTACTGTTTTTCCAGCAGGGATAATGCCATGAAAAAAGGTTGTTTTTTTTTACCAGGCTGTTGCTGTTTTTCATGCTGGGATAGTGGTGTGAAAAGTGGCGGGGTTTTTTGGAGTCATTGCTGCGTTTCCTGCTGGGATAGTGGCATGAAAAGCGGTTGTTTTTTATCGAGCTGTTGTTGAGTTTCCTGCTGGGATAGTGGCATGAAATGTGATTGTTTTTCACAGAGCCATTGCTGTGTTTCCTGCTGGGATAGTGGCATGAAAAGCGGTTGTTTTTCACAGAGCCATTGCTGTGTTTCCTGCTGGGATAGTGGCATGAAATGCGGTTGTTTTTTATCGAGCTGTTGTTGAGTTTCCTGCTGGGATAGTGGCATGAAATGTGATTGTTTTTTACCGAGCCGTTGTTGAGTTTCCTGCTGGGATAGTGGCATGAAATGTGGTTGTTTTTTACCGAGCCGTTGTTGAGTTTCCTACTGGGATAGTGGCATGAAATGCGGTTGTTTTTTACCAAGCCGTTGTTGAGTTTCCTGCTGGGATAGTGGCATGAAATGCGGTTGTTTTTTACCAAGCCGTTGTTGAGTTTCCTGCTGGGATAGTGACATGAAATGTGGTTGTTTTTTACCAAGCCGTTGTTGAGTTTCCTGCTGGGATAGTGGCGTGAAATGCGGTTGTTTTTTCCAGAGACATTGCTGGTTTTCCAGTGCAAAACAGGGTATTTGAAGCCAAATCACAATCTTTTCCTAACCGTAACAAAGTGTTTTTTGTGCTTGAACTTAACCACACTTTAAGGACAGTGTTGAAACATCAGGTTTCAGCGTATTTGCTACATAATAACATCAAATGTAACATATTCATGGTTTGCAGAAACATTTTATCTGGCGATTGGGCTGACTTCAGAAGCACTGAGCAGCCAATAACACGCTGATAAGCATCACACTCATTTGCATCAACCAAGCCCAAAAAGCTGTGAGGCTGCTGAGCCCTGCTGCAGCTGTGACGGCAACAAGAGGCAAAAGGGGGAAAAAGGGACGATTCAGGAAGAATAAGAGAAAGAGAATCCTCAATGCTGCCTTGTATCCTTCACAACTGTCTCCTGTCCCCCCCTCAAAGCAAAATCAGTCACATTATTCTTTTATGTCCACTTCTTTTTATCTACCATGCAGTTTGAATGTGTGTGTGTGTGTTTTTCGACTGTGAAACCCCTCACACATCCATCCCTGCACATATATGCAGATTTCATGGCAACATTTGGAAATTCCCCAAACAGTCTGTCTCTGTGGGACGAGGGGACATGCTTGAAAAATGATAATTGGGCGGAATGAGAGGCGAGGGACGTGGAGATTGAGTCATTTGCAGGAAAATGCAGAAAATGATGTTCAAGAATTCAGCTGGGAACAAGGGGGTCCTTTGTTAGGATGTTTCTACTGCATGTCTGGCTGGTTGCTGTTTGGGACATCATCACACAGCACTGATGCGCCTCTCTAAAAATGTTCAGTTTTAACGATTGTCTCAGACTGTTTTTGCCCCCGGACACAAAAACAAAATTCTTATCAAATGTCTAATTTAGCGTGACATCCTGGGAGCTGAGAGCAACAATTGGCATTTCAGATACTTGCAAACAGTGTAACTAAGTACATTTACTCAAGTACTGCTTTGAGTTTTCTTCCTCACCTGAGAATTTCCAATCCACACATTTAAAGGAGCTGTATGCTAAATTCAAAGCATATGAGTTGTCTGCACATGGTTCCCAACATGGAGGTAGATGAGCCAATGGCTAGCAGCTAACGGTGCTAACTCCAAAAGCAACGCTAAACAATGGCATCTGTACTGACAGACACAGTGTTTAGCAAAGGGTAACCGGGCACTGCGCTTTTGTAACGCTGCTGTCCTGATATGAGCAGTAACTGTCATATGAGCGCAGTGCAAAGTGCTGGCAATGAGCTAGTCAGTGAGATACACAAATACACTTGGCCAGACCGGCTCAACACAACATCGGACAGAGAAGCTCTGATTACAACACGCAGAAGGAGCATGACTTCATACTCTGCTCAGGACGCCAGTACTTTTTATCTCTTTACAGAGGAAATCGTTGTTTGTAAATGTTCTGAATGTCACATAGAAGACAGCCAATACATGCAAGACGTCATCTATGTGCCAACCCTCACCTATGGTCATGAGCTCTGGGTAGTGACTGAAAGAATGAGATCACGGACACAAGCAGCCGAAATTAGTTTCCTCCGTGGAATGACTGGGCTCAGCCTTAGAGATAGGGTAAGGAACATGGACATCATGGACATCCGGAGAGAGCTCTTTGAGTTGAAAGGGGTCAGTTGAGGTAGCTCAGGCACCTGATCTGGATGCTCCTAGGTGCCTCCAGTTGGAGGTGTTTTGGGCATGTCCTACAGGTAGGAGGCCCCGGGGCAGACCCAGAACACACTGGAGGGATTACATATCTCATCTGGCCTGGGAACGCCTTGAGGTCCCCCAGGAGGAGCTGGAAAGCGTTGCTAAGGAGAGGGACGTCTGGGGTGCTTTGCTTGGTCTGCTGCGCCTGCGACCTGGCCCTGAATAAGCCGTTGAAAATGGATGTATGGATGGATGCATGTTGCATACAGAGCCTTTAAGAATTCAATATTGTGCTTTTAATTACACCATTTATTTGACAACTGTCCCTTCATGCTTATAAATATATGAATTAGTAATAATAACTAATGTAATATCACCCAGCACTCACTGGGGCATTATTTTGCATTAAAACTCATACCTATTCAATATAGATAACACTTTTCAAACAAAGCAATCGATCATTGTATAAAATATGTGGCATTCCTATAAACTACCTGGTTGTAATTAGAAGTGGCTTAAAACTGACCCAAATTATATGCACCATGCATCAGTGTTGATAAACAAACATCATAACGGTGATAAAACATTCTGAAAGGGGAAATCATGCAGGATGACTATTTTTACTTTCAATACTTGTTGATAATATTTATGTAAAACCTTGAATGCAGGACTTCATTTCATTCAGTTGAGGCATCTGATTATGCAAATCCAGATACAGCAAATGGTTGGTCAACTTGCCGTGCTGTATTCATCATGCAATGAGCTGGCAGATCTCCCGCTCTCCATAAAAAAATTATAGGATCCGTCATTGTTGCAAAAGTCAATGGATGCAGTATATCTCCACCATTAGTTTTCAAACTACTTGCTTAGGATTAGGAAAACATTGTGGTTGACGTCAACCAATCGTCTCATGTGACTAACGACTGATGTGACAAAGACAGTAAAATTTTACTCTTAGTTTCACAAGGCACACAAACACCAGCCGCCAACAAGTTGTGTGGCAGCTGTGGCTCAGAGGTAGAGTGGGTCATCCACTAATTGGAAGATTGGTGGTTTGATCCCCGGCTTCTTCAGTCCACATGGCGAAGTATCCTTGGGCAAGATACTGAACCCCAAATTGCTGAATGGTTACTGAGTAGCAGGTGGCACCATGTATGGTAGCCTCAGCCACCAGTGTGTGAATGGGACATGTAGTGTAAAAGCACTTTGAGTGATCGGAAGACTGGAAAGGTGCAATACAGTTGCAGTCCGTTTACCATTTACTTCCTTGCTCTTTATACTATTTCTGTTGCTCCGATTGTCTAATAATGACACAGAAGGATTTACATTGGAGTTTATTGAAAGCCTGGTGCGCTAAAGAAGGAATTTCTAGGAGGTGCATTGCGCGTTCATATCTGACGCCGAGGGCCACTTGCCAAGCTGTGATTATTGACACCCTGGGAGTGAGACCGGGCAGCTCGGACAGCATTGTTACTTCAGTCTACATAATATTAAAGTTCATAGTATTGATACAGTCATTGTTCTAAGACAGCCAATCTGTCATACAGGTGGGGTTGGGCATATCTGGTTGGCATCCTACGTATAAACAGTTGGAGAGAAATTCATTCTCTTTCAAGTTAATTTTGCAATAAAGGACCTGAAGGAGCTGATCTGAGTCATTCATATCCTTAACATTAAGTGGATAGATGAGCGAGCTCTCAGTTTCTGAAAGACTACCTTATAATTTCTTGTGTTAGTATGAGTGAATGCCGGTCCTTCAAAAGAGACCGACGTTGCATTCAAATTACTACAGAAAGTACTTCGACATCATATTTATTAATTGTATCACTCATCATTGGCAGTGTCTTTCACCGTCACTGTGCAGACGACCTCTGAGAGTGAATCGACCTGTGTTCTACTTCCTCTGTGTTCACAGGACTGAGGCTGTTTTGATGTGAGAGGGGAAAAACAGAGTCAGGGCGAACAGGAAGAGGGGTGATGCTTCTTAGGAGGAGATATGGAAAAGGAGGAGGATAAAAAAAGTCACTTTCCAATCATGAGTTTTTCTCAGAACATTGAATTAAGCAGCGTGAACGGGTGGGGGCCTCGAGGGTCTGGGGGCGGCTGGCCGCAAAGATGCCTGAATGAAAGAGTCCGTTGTTCGATGCTGGGAGAGGGAGATGAAAGGGGAGAGGGAGATGGCAAGTTTGTCAGACATCAGTCCCCTCTCCCATCGCCTTCTCACCCTGCGGCCCTCCCTCGCTCTGCCCATGTGAGCGAGAGTTCAAACACAGGGCCCACAGCTGCTCATGTAAACTCACACACACAAACACACACACACATACATACAGAGGTGCATACGTGAATGAAAACATCGGAGTCTACATGCAAACAAACACACTTAACTAAAATATACAAGCAGACATGCAAACTACCTACAGAAATACATCTGCATATATGTGCTCCATACTCAGCTGTGTACAGCAAACACACACACACACACATACAGTTACACAAACAAACAGAGTCACATGTGCACGCAGTGCCTTTAAGGTGCAGAATAGAAAACATCAGTTGATCACACACAAAGAGATCATGCATATTGTGGATAACAAATGAAGACACAATGCCCAAGGATTCAGACAGATTTTATGGCCATGTAAACCTGTCAATGATGAACATAAATCTCTGGTAGACAGCGTTGTGGTCGAGACCATCTAAACCAAGACTGAGTGAAGACCAGACGAGTGCGAGTCCCACACTTCTTGGCCAAACGTTGACCTCCAGGGCTGAAAAATGAAGCCAACACAGAAGTGCGAAAAACTGTAGTTCCTTGAACAGCCACTAGAGGCTGGCTCCAGAAGCAAGTTGATCCAAGGCCCCTTGGAAGTGCGCTGGGCTTTGTAGCCAATTTTTGTAGTGGTCAAACAGAGGAATTACAACTTTGAGGTCCCTCATGTTGAGCCCAAAAGACTTTCTTCACATTGTGAAGGAGACATCTGTAAACCAGTAGACACATTTTTTGAAGCATACAACCTCCGTGAAATGACTCATTTCACTATCGAGATTTGATCCATTCGATCTAATTACATTCTGAAAGTCTAGAAGAGCTGCATGATTAAATCATTTTGTCCCCATTCAACTTAGTGGAGAGCTAAACCAGAAGTTAGTGTAGTGCTTTCTTTATGGGCCCAGCAATGCAGAAGATCTGGAAAATTTTATACCCAGGAAGTCCATTTTTTTCTTACAACTTTTATAAAAATGAACAAGGCCCCACCTTGAACGCTGTATCCAGTTCTCTTTATTCATCTGTGGTCAATCTACATAGACCCCCATGTTAAAATGCCACAGAACAGCAGAAATAAACATGTTTACAGCCTGGTGCAAAAATAGGTTTTGGTTTCTATTGCGTATTTCCCCTTCATGATGACTGTAAAGGGGGTGAATTTCTAAATAACTCACTTGTGTACATTTTATTAAGGCTTATAGTTACTCATATTTAAGGGCAGGATCACTGTGACTCACCGTCTGTCACGAGTCACCACAGTCTGTGAATCAGATCCAGCCCTGTTGTCCAAGTATGATCACTGCTGGCTCCAAAAATCCAAGGTAGCAATGGCCAAAATACCAAACTTGAGGCCTCAGAGTATAAGTCCATAAACCAATTGCTGACGTCACAGTGACTACGTTAAACATACAAACCATATGCACTCCTTAAACTGATCTGAAAGATACACAATCCCACAGGAAACAACTGAAGATTCCTCTTCGTTCACCTCTTTTACTTCAGGCCTGTAAAACAAGAATGATCTCAAGTACTTAAACACTGCTGGCAGGTATATTTAAGGACGACAAAAATGTCAACTACATCTGGTCCTAAAGTTTAAGAAAAGTGCATAAAGTGTGTAAATCAATTCAAAGAAAGTACTCGTAATAAACATGACAAATCATCTTGTGCCCATTACCACAAGATGATTACAGGGATCAAACATTCAAAAGCCATTGAAATTTATAAAGCATGATTAGACAAGTCCACTGCGGTTAAGCTGTGGGAAGTTACCATGTTCACAAATCATCAGATCTTTTTAGTGAAGGACACATACTACATGAGTTTGCATGGATAGACATTACAAATGTCTGCAGCAGAACTTTACACTGTAGTGTACTTAACTATCAGTTATCGTTTATGTCAGCTTGAGTGATGGACGTTTTTTATTTTCAGCACTCACTTTCAGTCCAGAGCATCCAGATCAGATTTAACATTACGTGTTAGGGATGAAGTTATCAGACCCAACAAACAAAGCCACCCTTGTCATGGTCAGATGCTTGTTACTTATCAGAGTTGTGTCTGTTCTATTTTATTTCCTCTTGATCAGATGAGATAATTCTTTTTAAATGACATCAAGTTACATAAAAGGCTGTGATTTGGTTCGGTCAACCTTCTAACCTTTGTTGGTAATCTTAAAAAGTTTAAGACTATTAGGCACTGCTCACAGATGAAAAGTGTTTGGTTATTATTGTTAGGAAGAGTACACAAGATGGATCGGTGGTTTGGCGCAACATCTTCAGGGATACGGACGTTGTGCCAGACTGTCGTGGTGAAAAGAGAGCTGAGCCAGAAGGCGAAGCTTTCGATTTACTGGTCCATCTATGTCCCAACCCTCACCTATGGTCATGAGCTCTGGGTAGTGACTAAAAGAATGAGATCGCGGACACAAGTGGATGACATGAGTTTCCTCCGTGGGGTGACTGGGCTCAGCCTTAGAGATAGGGTAAGCAGCTCGGACATCTGGAGGGAGCTCGGAGTAGAGCCGCTGCTCCTTCACGTCGACAGGGGTCAGTTGAGGTGGTTCAACATCTGATCAGGATGCCTCCTGGGTGCCTCCCGTTAGAGGTGATCCAGGCACGTCCCACTGGCAGGAGGCCCCGGGGCAGACCCAGAACATGCTGGAGGGATTATATATCTCGTCTGGCCTGGGAACGCCTCAGGGTCCTCCAGGAGGAGCTGGAAAGTGTTGCTGGGGAGAGGAATGTCTGGGGTGCTTTGCTCAGCCTACTGCCTCCACGCCTTGGCTTTGGACAAGCAGTTGAAATGAATGGAGTGAATGAAGAGGTCACAAAAGTAGTTGAAAATGACCAGCTCTGAGTGGCACAAATGACACAATCAATGTTTGTTGGCCTCAAACTCAGGTCTCCTTTGTGAAAGTCCTGTGCTTGTTGTACCCCTCCACTTCCCCTCCTGTCACTCTAAGTGAACTTTTATGTGCTTTATAAAGTCCATTGCTCAGAACGTCTAATAATGGCACAGATGGATATACACTGGGGTTTGTGGGAGCCTGGTGCATCTCATGCAGATGCTAAAGGAGGCCCTTGGTGTCTTACAGTGTCATTAAAGGCATATTTTGATACCCTTGGAGTGAGACCAGGCTGGTTTTAGCAGCAAGTAAACGGGACAGACAGAGGCACCTTCCACTATTTCCTTTAACTGTAATACGTTTGACAGGTGTTTTTAAGTTTGTTATGTCCTCTTCTTTAAAAGCAGGTTGCCAGCTTCATTCTTCTCTTCTAGGAAGTCTTTTTTTGGCCAGAAAGTATTTTTGGAATCCGTAATTGTACACCCTTAATACAGCAACAGGTGAATTCGAAGCACAGGCTCAAGATGGCTGAAAAGTTTGCCGGAGGAGTTGCCACTTATGAAAGAGAGGCATGTCTGAAATTGATTTTTTTTCCACGGCTAAATGTGAGGATAATGTCCTGCACTGACTGTGAGAGAGAGGCTTAATGTTTAAACATCAGAGTTAGAGCGAAACGAATCCGAGCATGGCAGAATCAGAGACAGCTGATTAATTTAAAAGAAAAAAAAAAGACACTGGAATTGCACAGATTTTGAAATAAAGACGGACGTGATAGGAACAAAGGGAAGAAGCTTGAAAATGGGCAGCAACAGATCAGTGGTGCATTATTGCCTCGGGGAAAGATAGTTAAGAAGTGACATGGAAAGAAGAATTGGAGGGGTGTAAATCCCAGGAGAGAGATGGAGGAATGGAAAGGTCGAGAAGATGATGGACACACACACAGACACACACATCCCATAATTAGCATGCTAACAGGCATTTAAATGTCCCACACAAAGGCTCACTGTTGAGCCTCGGTTGCTCACTTCTGGGACAATGCACAATAGGAGTCAGTGGGAGCCCCCAAATCACCCTAATAAGCGACGTGGCCCAGCATGGCTTCTCCGATTTTACCATTCCACCGATCACACTCATTCACTCACTCACTGACTGACTAATGAAAAGCTGATAGCCTCCAGGCCTGCGGTCAGCGAGCAGCTTGCCCCTTCCTCCTCGTTTCCCTCTTTTCATCTTCTCCTCCACCGACAGAAATGCCTCTCCAGTTCTCCTGAGGTTCAGAGGTCTGATGTGTGGGCTGTTTTTTGGCTGTCGGGGGTTCTTGTGCCTGGGAACAGCGACAGGCTGACAGAAGGAGATGGAGGATATGTAATTAAAGGAAGACCAAGACTTGGGAGGCTGAAAGGGGAAGTTTCTTAGTAGCCCGACACCGGATGATTTTAACTTGATTAAAAACTGGACAGAAATGATTTAATTATGGGACAGGAGCTAATAATGACTGAAAACTGGAGATACTTCACATACTGATGTAAGGGAAGTACCCTCCAGCTGTGAGTGCTCTCTGTCCTGGTATCCTTACAATGACAGAGATCAGGACATGCAGTGAGCTGCTCCGTCTGTTGCAGCATGCTCCCTAAACATTTCACAGAAGCTGCAATGAGGTTTAGCCTCACTGAACACCCTGTCAAATTCCTCAGGACTCTGTATTTCAAGTAGCACCTGAGATTTGCAAAGAAATTACTGCACAACAGCCAAATTCCCCCGATAGACATCCCCCTGTGAACAAGTCAGGTTTAAGTTGTCCTCAGTCTCAGATTCATCTTCTGCTTCTTCTGATGAAAGTAACTGAAGCTCAGAGAGATGCTGACACTTTAACGCTGCAGATATGTCTGTCTCAGCTGCTTCATGGAACAAAATATCCATCAGTCAGACTATGACAAAAACATCTTTGAGACAATGACAGGTAAAGGGGCTCTATTCAGAATTCAGAGTGTATGAGTTGACTGCACACAGTTCTCAACATGGAAGTGGCTGAGCTGGTGGCTTGCAGCTAATGGTGTTTTCTGCCACTGTCAATGCTAGATACAGACTTTAATCAAAATAAAGTGTGGTTTTTTTACAAACTTGACACATTCTCGAGTTACTTCTAGTCCATTCAGAAAGAATCTGCGCCCAACTTTTGGACTGCGACCCACCAGTTGGGAACCACTGTGTTAGAGCCATTCAGAGACATGTCTAATAAGTGGCCAGCAGGAGGCACTGCCCTCCACAGCATGAATAGCTTGCTACATTCATATGGCAGGCCTCCATGCCCAGTTCATCATAAAGCCATCAGATCTGGACAGTTTAGAAACCTCCAAGACAGGAGGCCATGTGTTATATGTGCCTGGCAGGGACACTTTGTTGTCTCACCCTATGTCCATCTTGACCACCACCACCTTATAAGCACTTGTTAAAGAACTGAGTTGAAGTAAGTAAAGGTGTCAGTCTGAACTTGGCCAGCTGAGCAGTTTGTGCATGTGAGAAACTATGGCAGTGTTGCATTAAATCAACCAGAAGTTGAATAGAAAAGTGATGTGACGAGTGGCTTTTTCCAGGACAGGGGTTCTTATAAAAACAGCATCACCTCACCAGAGTCAAGGTATATCTAAAACCAAGCTTATGTGTTTTGACCTGATGTGTTTGTCAGAAGCTTGAGTAGTACACACCTGTTCTACCTATACACGATTAGCTGACTGGCACCAGGTGCGGTGTTTTAACAAACTCCTCACTAAAACCTTCATTTTAGATTCCAGACTTCCTCAACAGCATTACAATTTGTCAAAGCTTCTTTATGGCAGGGGTGTGAAAGAAAAGGCCCCGGGGCCAGAACCAGCCCGCCAAACGGTCTAATCCGGCCACTGGATCACCTTGCACACCTAAAAGTGATGCACTTGTGAAGGCTAAAAGGTGCCAGGTTTTGGGAGAAACTTAAAAAGTGAGTAGTTTTTGTCATGCAAAATGCTGCCTCAGAGGCTTTTCTACCCTGACCAGAATACACTTCTTTTCTTTGACTTTAGTTTGGTGTGGTGACGTCAGGATTACTATACAGGAGTGGAAATATATAAATAAAATGCACATGTAATGACTGTGAGTAGTAAACTGAGTGAATGTGGAAAAACTGAGACATATTGTTGAAGTTTTGCATTTATTCTTCTGATGACATCGCAGGCTGTTTGTTGTCTGTTTTGTAAATGGATGAGCATTTTTAAAATGTACTCCTTTAAACAAAAAAGGGGAACATTTGGAGGTGCTTATAGGATATTATGCAGTGGTTTTACTGGTCTGGACCACCTGCGATCAAATCGGACTTTATGTAGTCAGCCCCTGAAGTAAAATGAGTTTGACACCCCTGCTTTATAGTCATGAAATGTAAACGTGAAATGTACAGTAACCAACATTTATCTATTTCAATCTCTGTGATCCCTGTTGCTTGAAAAGTTAAATTTTTTTGTCAAAATGATTTAAATCACCTGGAAAAATCTTAGAAAAACAGCTGTAAATCTAAAAGTCAGGCTCAGTCAGACTCAGATCACATCCTTCCATCAACATTATCTTAAGATGTTCTCACAACAACAACAACAATATTCATCTGTGTATTATTACCAGCTAGTTTGATATTAAGAGAAGCACTTTTTCATGAATGGACCTTTAAGTAAAATATACGGTTTATAGGGTGGAGGGGAATATGGATATGGAAGATTAGGTTACGAATTAACAGTATGAGTACAGTTCATGTTCTCAATGTTGTAGGTTTTGTGTGCCAACCAGAGACCAGCTCATTCTGACATCGTCATTGTATACTGCCCATAAATCTGTTTAAAAAAAGTAGTTACCACGAGATAAGAGATAAGATAAGATAAGATAAGATAAGATAAGATAAGATAAGATATTCCTTTATTAGTTCCACAGTGGGGAAATTTCCAATGCTACAGCAGCAAAGTGGATAGAACAAAGATAGGGAACACCAGTAAGAGACAATAAATAGCAACAAGCAATATAAACAATGTATAAGTATAAAAATTTTAAGAATTTAAAAGCCCCAGTGCATGTATTGTGACAGGCCCTGATGCTTTCTAGTTACTAGTTATAAGGTGCACACACACACATCACTGCAACTGTTTATAAAAAAGCCAAAGGAATCTATTTTACGGAGCTTTGCTGCTTTCTCCTCCTGTTTGTTTGTCTCTTGTCCTTTTTTATTGCCGCTTTCATGGTCAAAAGGCATGACTGCGTGCTGGACTTGTAGATATGCTAAGCATGTTAGTCTTGACAGATTTTGAGCCTAAACTAGCTCCTGTATCGTATTGTTTTTTCACGTTATCAAATAGAGACTTGACATTAGGCAACATTAACATACATTACCCAACAATCATCACTGCATACCTGTATATGACAAAAATATGTTTAATTGAACAGTTTTATGTGTATAAAGTTCATTCATGTTTTTTTCTAGTTCCTGTAGAATAAGCATACTTTTATTATAGATTGCTACTGACTGTTTTTCAAAAAGAAAGTAGAAAAAAGAGAATCATGACAGAGATGGGTTTGCATTTTTGAGGGCATATGGTCTTTAGCAGATGGCACCATTTTTAAGTTCTTCTTTGAACACAGGTGTATTTGGAGGTGGCAATCTGAATCATTCACAAGGGCCTCCCCCACCCCACAGGTCCCAGTGCAACCACACTGCCTGCACTGACTACATTAATGCCCCTGCACTGCACTGCCCCCCAGTGTAGGAACTCAGCCCTTTAGCTGTCGTCTCAACACTCACAACTAGTGGGATAAAAGCTAATTAGATTTTTGTTCTATGGGGTATTAATCATCATCATCTTGTTGGCTTTTACTCCAAACATAATTGCAGTTAGACTTCACAATCCAGGTCTGAACTTCTCTGCTGCTTCACCACTAGAGGGAACACATGGTTCAGTGTTTTGTGCTGAAGCTCTCTGATAGAAATGGCTGCAGAGGCATCTAGTGGCTCCAGAGCTTTACAGCTGTTTTAGAGAAGAGACTCAAATGTTCAGTCTCATTTACCAGGTTTTCAAAAAGAGAAACAACCAGAATTATATAAATATTTATTTGCAACATCAAAATGTATACAAGGAAGAATAAAGTGCTCTGAGATTTTTTCCTTCTCAGCTTATTTCAATTAAAACAATAGTACATGTTTATCTTTATACAAAGCAGGAAGCAAAGGAAACAAAATACTATGTCTGTTACACAAAATGGCATTTACAGTGGGTGTTTTACTGAGCTCAAGTTGGCTCCCCTTCTGCGCTCAGTGCTGAAACATGAACAACTCATATGATCCAAAAGCAACCTGACAGAAAGACTTTTATACACTGCCAGTCAAAACATGTCGAGCACTGTAGTTTTTTCACACTTTGTGTTAAACAATCTATCAGTGATCCTTTTATGACCACCCTAAAGTAAGAAAGACTTTTAGCTGCAGTGTACCTATGAGTATTACCGATAAGTGTATGGCTCGTAATTTCACTGAAAGCAGTTAGTCACCAGAGAAATCGCTGCCCTGTAGATTTAATGGGTTGCTTTTAATAGTGACACTGTCTACTTGTTTTTACACCTGCGTCTGGTGAAGCTCTAATTTAGATCTGAACGCCCACCCAGCAGAAAATGCACGTTGTAGGAAAAGCCACAGGTGGAACTGATGACCTTAACGATGGCTCACTTCCATTTAGGTGTCTCAGTAAAACATTTACCAGTACACACAAAGCCAGGGTTCAGGGCATGCAGACATTTCAAGAAATGCTTAAAATTTAAAGTTTCAGGACTCTAAAAATAAACACTGAAGTGTATCAAGCACCCAAGACACTCAGTACAAAGACATGTCTGAGAAACCTAAACCATCTTTGAAAAGATAATCATCTGGAAACTGGACAGAACTGTACTGTTAAACATCTACACATCAAATGTAAAACAAATATGTTGTGTAGTACGAGCCCAGTCGCCAGAATCAAATGTTGGCATTGTATGTTTCTGTGAACCACAGATATGTTACATTTGTATGTTCCATGCATATCATATCAATGTTTCTAAAGTGATGCAGTGCAGATGACGTGTATATGAGACAGCTGCCATGCAGCAGACCACTGAGATCAACAAACAAACAAACAAACAAAAAGTGTTATTTTTTACATTGACATTTCCAGCCATGTTTGTTGTGACACAACCAAAAATATTCTAACAATGTATTGGGACGTTTCTAGCCATATTTGTTGCAACAATCGTGATTAGTTTTTGGTGACGCATTGGGACATTTTAAGTTATGTTTGTTGTGACACAGCCGAGTAAATGTTAACAACATGTTGGGACGGTTTTAGCTATGTTTGTTGCAGCAAAACCAGGTACTTCTTAACAACACATGGGGACATTTCCTGTCAAGTTTGTTGCAAAAAAGCAGGTATTTTTTTAACGACATGTCAGGACATTTCCAGCAGTGTTTGTGGTGAAAAATCGGGCATTTTCAACCATGTTTGCTGCGACTAAACCAGATATTTTTAAATGGCATGTTGGGACATTTCTAGCCATGCTTGTTGCAACAAATGTGATCAGTTTTTGGTGACACATCAGGACATTTTAAGCTATGTTTGTGGTGACACAGCCGAGTATATTTTAACATGTTGGGACATTTCTAGCCATGTTTGTTGCAACAAACATGGGTATTTTTAAAACATGTTGGGACATTTCTAGCCGTGTTTGTTGCAAAACAAGCAGGTATTTTTTTAACGACATGTCAGGACCTTTCCAGCTGTGTTTGTTGCAACAGAAGCAGGAATTTTCAATGACATGACAGCATTTCTAGCAACATTTGTCACAAAAAATAGAGTATCTTTTAACGGCATGTCGGGACATTTCTAGCCATGTTTATTGCAACAAAAGCAGGTATTATTAAATGACATGTCGGGACATTTCTTACCAAGTGTGTTGCGAGATAACCAGTTGTTCTTTAAAAACACATTTCTTAGCTATGTTGTTAAAACAAAACCAGGTATTTTTTAATACATTTCAATCCTAGTTTTTACCCAAACTGGATATTTGAAGCATGATCTTTTTCTAGCCCTAACCAAGTGTTTTTTGTGCTTAAACCTAAACACATGTTAACCACAACATTAGCACAACCTTTAATTGAAACGTTAAGTTTTAACCAATATGAAACGTACAAACTTCACATATCCATCTCTTGCAAAAATGAACAATGCCAACCTTTATTTTTACGACTGGTTTAGTTGTACATTTTCATACAGTACAGTACAGTTGTCTGTCACAGTGGCCTAATAGAGTCAATCGGATTACTCACAAGTTACATATACCTATACTTACAGCAGTTATTTCTAACACATTTATAAATGCATAGCTTTAGAGACAACTTTAAATGTAATATGATATTCTTATTTTGACTGGCAGTGTATGTTTGTCAATAAAACTAACAGTTAATACCTGCAGTTGTATAACCAGCAGAAAAAATGAAATAAAATAAAAGTCAAGAATAAGAGTTGCAGTATTATCAGGTGCAGCAGGTGGACTGTTCTAACAGCTTTGTGACTACCTAAAGGTGAAAGGGAGAAATACGTCCAGATCCTAATGGTTGCTGGCCACATCACGGCCAAATGGTATTTAAACAGTTGTTGGTTTCAATTCTCTTGAGACAACAGATGGGATAAAGTTGCCACATTTGATAATCTGGTCATTAAAATGAAGCTTAATTACAGAAATCCTGTAATCAGTGAGATATATTTTCTCAATCAGTGATAGTTTTCATTTGTATCATACACCATCTGCTTCTCCGAGTGTACTGAACCTGATGTTTGCCGCCCACACATGAAGGAGGGCAACTGGTTTTTGTCATGTATTTTACAACCATCATAGCAGCTGTGATTTACCTGACATACAGTAACATTTGATTTAATCCTCACTGTCCCAGTCCAGTGACTTATTGCACATTTTCAGACACTGTACTCCTCAGCCTTCATCCCTTTGTTTCCTGTTGTGCTTTACAGTGGCTTCACATCTTTCTGCTAACATACAATGAGAACACTTAGGCTGCATGCACCCTAGCTTCCATTTCGTACATCTGAGGTTCTCTGTGTTTAACTTTCCAACTCCTGAACCTTTGGCGAACAACAACAGCACAAACATAATTTTAAAGCCACCTCTCAGTATTGTTTCTGTTATCACTGGCTGCAGCCTCCGCGAGAAACAAACCAAGAAAATGAGTTACAGTGCTCTATAAAATAAACAAAAGGTCTACTTTTCTTTATATGATAACACTAATAGATTAGATTCTTTTAGTATCTAATCTAATGGCTACTACAACGTTAAATATTCTGTTTTGTTTTCAATATTCTCTTAAAATGCAGCTTAGTTTGCTGAAGAAAAAAATGTTTTTAAGATTTAAAATGCTGTCTTCCTAAACTGCGGTAAATCAAGACATGTGTCTCAAGTTATAGACCTAAGGATCCTTTCACAATTTTAGAAAAATACTCCTTCTGCTTCACTTAGTGAATGCACTTGAAATGGTCCTGTGAGTGTGCTGCACAGCAAAACTAGCGATAGTTGCTCATTACTAAAGTAAAATAAAGGATTTATGATTTACAGGAAAAGATTTAAAGGTCCAGTGTGTAGGATTTAGGGGAATATATTGGCAAAAATGGAATATACTAAAATAAATATATATATTTTTAGTGTGGTGCAGTGTATTGATGTGTTTTCTTTACCTTCGAATGAACTATTTATATCTACATCAGGAGCAGGTTCTCATCCACAGACGTTGCCATGTTGAACCGCCATGTTTCTACAGTAGCCCATAATGGACAAACCAAACTATAGCCTCTTTTACACAGGAATTGCGCAATTTTGCAGGAAAGCCCAATCCCTCTTCTTTCCACATTGGCAGTATAAAAACAAAATCGGGGAGTGCGGCAAATTGCCGCCTGCCTTCTTTTGTTTATACAGAATGCACCTTTTTCGGGGCAATGGGGGGCGTGAGCTAGTAACAGAACGTGCAGCTCAGCTTGTGACGTAAACAGTGACATACCGAGGAAAGCCGCGGCTGGTCATTCCTTCAGCGATTCTCTTGTACATCAGCCCGTCCTTCACGTTCCCGTCATCCGACGGTTAATGGCCTCCTCGTTAGCGAGGGCAAGGAGGGCGCGCAATTCTTTATCTCCCCAGTTGCTCATCTTCTGGTTTGCATCTCCTTAGTGCTGCTAGATACTCATTCCTGCTATCAGCTGTTTCCTGGTTTGAAGTCCACGCCAGTGGGTCGAACATGCAGTGTCATCAACAGCCCCTCTCACAAGTCATCAACAGCTCCTCCCGAGGCGGAAGGCCGCCTCGCTCTGTTTATACTAAAACCATTCTGCCGATATGACTACCCTACGAGGCGGAAAATTGGGCGCCTCAAATCAACTCACCAATCCGGCTCTGTGTGTGTAAACGCTCGCAGCTGGCCGGCAAATCAGCTGAACATTCGCGGAAAATCTGGCAGTGTAAAAGGGGCTATTGACTCTAGACAGGGCCATTTGCATTTTAGTGTCAGCCATCACAGTTAGCAGTCCCTGTTTTATTCAGTGTTTTTACCGGTTTAAATCACCATGTCCGTTTGTTTTAGAGAAGAGAAGACGTCTGTGGGTAATTTGGCTCCTGCTTGAAAACTTCCTGAATGTCTGGGGCCGGTTGCACAGAACATCATACACTAAGATTTTCCTTTAAGTCCGGGTTAAGGCTCTCTTAAGATAAAATCAGTTGCACAAAACACGTCATCTCCTTCAGGTTTCCTTAAAATTTTCACTTAATTACTTACTTACTTTTTCCCCTTATCTTGGTCTCATACTTAAGAAATCCCTTTGTTAGTTAAACCATTGCACTGAAGACTTTAGGTAACACAAGCTTTGAGCACAAGCAAACAAATAATGGAAACTGTTGTAGTGTACCACTGTAAAACTGTCTTTCATTACAGTAAATGCCTTAAATTTTTTTCTCAATTAAGGAAACCCTCCAAGTGATTCTGTGCAACACCCTTAAGTAAGTCCCTCAGCTAAGGAAAAATCAAGTCTTAAGTGTCATACTCAGGGAGAAAGCTGACTCCTGGATCTTAAGTCACCAGAAAAAAGGGTGAGCTCACATTAGCATGAGGTGGGCAAACTGCCCATCTCCGACATGCCAAACAGCGTCTGAGACACACTGATTTGTAACGTAAATATGCTTTGCACAGTGTTTCATCCTTTTTTAATCACTGGGTCTGTTTGTTCTGGAGAGGAAAAGACCTCTGCTGATAATTCGGCACCTGGTAAAAATCTCCTGAACAATGAACACTGAAGGAATTCTAAGTGGAAGAAGTTTCAGCTGGTTGCAATCTGCAGTCCTCACCTCTATATGCCTCTAAATCTCCCTAAATTTTACACTCTGGACCTTTAACAAAACAGTTAGTCTCACAAAAGTGCAAATAGCGGAATTTGGGAGCTAATAGAGGCAAGATGCCCCCTAAAACCAATGAACAACGTGAACGTGATTATCAAGCATAAACTGACTGCTTTTTGAAAACAGTGCATCTTAAAAATTGACCATTTAACTCTTGAGCTCAGTCCTCTTCAAGAAGGAAGAGAATTACATCATAACGGCTATTGCTTTCATAAAACCTCTTGTTTACATTCACAGAAAAAAAACTAGTTATGCAAAATGTACATACAGTCTAAAACATGATTCAAGTATGTACTTTTACTGCCACTGTACTTTCCTTTGGTTATCATAATAAAAGCCCATCAACGCTTTGTCTTTGTCCTCCTGCAGAACCAGTCTGGTTGATCGTTATGGCTCTTTAAAGAGTGCAGTTGCATGTGCCAGAAGTTATTCAGGACTGTGCAATCTGTTTTGTAATTTCTACTCCCAATGAGGAGAAAAATAAAACAAATATAAATGTAAAACAACACCAGCAAGGCAAAAGGGGTTTACATTTCTGTACATGCAACCCAAAGTTGAACACAAGCAATTTGTCCTCAGGTCCAGCTCACTGTAGATAAAGTTGAATGGATTAATGGTTAAAATCAGACAGTCTTTAGCTGTCTTGCTCACTCTTATAGGACACTGGATCGAGAGGGATGGCAGTCTGTAGGATGTCAAACTCCATCTGGTTATTGTCCATGTCCAGAACACACATGACGTTGTGATTGCCTGACGATATAGGTCGCACTTTCCTGGAACATATTTTGGAAGTCTACAGACACCGAAGTCCTCCTCTCCTCCGCCCTCTCCTTCTTTACGCTCTGGGAGTCGAAAATGTCATCCTCCTCCTCCCCACAACTCAACGCCACCTCATTCTCATAGCAAAAGGCGCTCAGTGACCTGGGGATCAAATCTTGTGTGGTCCTACATGTAGAGGCAGGTGAAGCAGCGGAGGAGGCCCGGCTCGCGGCCTCATCAAGCTCTTTGGCGCTGAGGTGGGGCGTCGATGGCACCTCATAGGTCTTGTGGAAGCGAGCGTAGTCGACCTTGTAGCAGTCCCGGTCCTCGTAGATCACAGGCTCGAACCTGTGACCCCAGAAGACCTCTCTGGCAAGGTAGGAGCTACGGAACTGGGTGGTCATGGCCGTGGCCTCCACCATTCCCTCCAAGATCACAACGATCTCAAAGTCATCTGCCTCCAGATCAGCTCGGCTTAAAGTATACAAGGGGCTGTCTTTATCTATCTCGTGGATTATAACCAGCGGGGATACCAGAAACAGCCTGTCTGTGCCCTCGTCATAACCCACATTCAGGTCCATCTGCTCCAAGGGGATGAACTCGCCCTCAGCTGTGACATATGAACGTATGAGTTGGGCGCGGACATGAGCCTCCACGATGTGGCTCTTCCGCAGGTTGCCCACCCTCCACATGAGGCACAGCTTGCCGTCACGCATGGCGATGACAGCATTTTTGGAGAAAATGAGGGTCTGGTTCCTCTTCTTTGGCCGAGCCATCTTGGCCATGATGGTGCCGATCATGAAAGAGTCAATGATGCAGCCGACGATCGACTGGATGACGACTGTTAATACGGCAACAGGGCACTCCTCGGTTACACATCGCCAGCCATAGCCAATGGTGGTCTGAGTCTCCATGGAGAACAGGAGTGCCCCGACAAAGCCGCGAACATGAAGTATGCAGGGCATCCTCTGTGTCTGCCCTCCGTATGCGTGTCCAGAGGTGGGTCCATGCAGCCCGGGCACCGCCACCCCATCACCCTTAACCGCCGGCTGCTCCTCGAAATCCCCATGAGCCAAGGAGACACTGTAAAAAGATAATGCCAAAGAAAAGCCACGAGACCATGAAGCTGGTGCAGAATATAAGCAGCAGGTATCTCCAGCGGATGTCCACGCAGGTGGTGAAAATGTCAGCTAGGTAGCGCTGCCTCTTGTCATCCATGTTGGTGAACAGAACATTACATTGTCCATTTTTCTTCACAAACCGGCTCCGCACTTGGTTGGAGCCCCTTGTCAGAATCTTCCCGTTGTAGTTGTTCATCCCTCCTTGTCCACTTGTGCCGGCGGCAGCAGAGGCTCCCGACCTCCTCCTGCTGTCTTCTGTCTCTGTGTCGCAGATCGAGTGCAGACGGAGGTTGGGGGAACTGTGGCCGTTATAGAGTCCTAAGCTAGAGATCTTCTGGCGTGTCTCCTCTGGTAAAATGTCTGACACAAAGCCGTACCTGTCGGGCCAACAGAGAGGGCGAGATTAGGATTCAAATAGTGACAGTAAAATTGACAGAATTACAATTAGGTAACAGCATGAGATTTAAAACTTTAAACGCTGAGAAATTAATGGTGTTTTGAAAATGTGTTCTGGGTTCAGGCTGATTTAGAAAAGCAATATTGGCCTTTTCTTAGACATCTGAAGCCCGTTCGCCTAAAGAAAATGTTCAAATTATGCGTTTTTGCAAACCACAAATATGTTATATTTACACATAACCTATCAGATCAGCCTTCCTAAAGCAATGTATTATATAAGGTGACTTTTGTCATCAGGCGGTGGAGGGGAAGGATGGTGCCAAGTTGCAGACCCTAACTCTAACCAACAACCAACAACACTGATTGGTTTTGGCAACCCTTTGCCACTTTTCCACCAGTGTTCGTGGCACCAACTTAGGTGTTTTTAGCAGTATATTGCACCGTTTCCCTGCAGCATTAGAGCCACCGAACCTGGATGCTTTTTACCTACACTTGCAGTGTTTCCCAGTGGCATATGAGTCACTGAATCTGGGTGTTTTTCACGGACCCGTCCTTGTTTTCTAACCAGCTTTTGTGTCACAAACATGGGTGATTTAGGCCAAAACATGATCTTTTCCCAACCCTAACCAAGTGATTTTTGTGCCTAAATCTATTCACACCTTCACCAAAGCCTTATTGGGTTGAATTTCAATGTATCCACTACAAAATAATGTACAAATGTAACATAGCTGTGGCTTTCAGGAACATACAATAATAATATTTTTCTGGTGATTGGGTCGACATTTGCCACCCTCTGATCACAACTTCAGAACATACCACATGGTGATAAAATAAACAGATAAACAGAAATGTGTATTTGCATAATTCATTAATTTATTTGAATTATCCATATGGTTTTGGAAGAGAAATCTATGAGAAATGATGTGCTTCATCAAAAACGTTTTTGAGTAAACGATAGTCCAAATGCTGTTTCGAGGGCTCCCATTACTTGAAGTTTTAGGAAATCCTGAATATTTATGAACAAAAAGTGTGTGACAGACTGATGTTGAATCCATACCATTCAACTGCAGTGTGCACAATGTGGGAAAGAGAAACAAAGAGCAGGAGAACAGCTTATAGAGCCGGTAATCTTATTGATCCTTGTGTACTTTCCAGTGTACCATTTAGAGCACACTGTGAACCCTCTCATAGACAGCGACAGGAAGATAATACCTGAATCATTACTGATACAAAGGATGCAAGCAAATAGGATCAAATAGGAAATGGACAGCCACACAGTTTAAGGGGAACTCATCAGTGAATACAGTGATAAAAAAAAGATAAATATAATTCCAAAACATCTACTCAAATTGACCGAATTCCCAGTCACCTGAGCGTGTCGATCAGCCTCACCTGTCCCTCTCCTTTACATGGAGGATTAGCAGCTGGGAAGGTGAGTTCAGTTTAGCTATGTGAGAAGGATTGCTGTCATCACACATTATAGGATTATATCTGAGTCAGTGCCAGTCCAACAACCCATTTTGGAGACCGGCCGACGTGTATTTGTACATGAATGTTGTCACTCTCTTTTAATGATTCAGTAACCAACTGATAATGACAGATGATTGAGAGTATAACTTTGCTCCTTTAACAACAAATGTTATTACATTTTGGGGGAGGGCTGGTTTCGTTTTGCTATTGCCAGTGCCCAAGTTTTGTACATGAAGTCAACTTTTATTGCGGCATAAAGGGAATCTCATGTGGGTTTGAACACAGCACACTAAGAAGGAAGATAATCAGACAGTTAGTACAGATGCACCAAACTCAACTGTCAGACAAATGGAAACTCATAAAAATTATGAGACATTAACCGCCAACAAGCAGAGATGGTATCAATTAAAATACTATATTAGGTGCGTACAGAGCAGCTCCGTCATGTTCAGCGTATTGATGGCCGTTAATAAAGTCAGCCTTAACTCTTCTTGTTCTCATACTGTAGCAGGTGATCTGCTGCAGCTGCCTGGAGGCAAGAGCTCTTCATGTACTGCTGTTCAGGACAGTGTAGGACGGCCTTGGCCTTTCTAAGGATGTGCTTGCTGTAAATATCTCTGAGCCGGGCCTGACTCACTCCGACCAGCTATTAACAAGCCTATTCTTACCGGCCGTGTTAAGACTTCCGGACAAGACAACGTTACAAAAAGATTAAATTATTTCAGTAATGTCAGAGTCGTCACAAGGCTGCTGTGATGCCCTCTAACACTGTAACTCAGTGCAAAACACATGGCTATGACAAAATTAGGATTTCACAGACTTATTACAACCATTGTTTAAGACAATAGCAGTTTCTAGGATATTTCTTAGAAATCAAATGTGTGCAGTAACACTAAACATAAGCAGGGGCAGAGCAGGGGGAGGCTACTGGGGTTCCAGCCTTGAATGTTTTCTCAAAAGCCCCCTGTTAATTCTATTCCTTAAATAAATCCAATATAATTGAGTAAATGTTCACCTGTTGGCCTCATAATTAATTCAGAGTATTGAAGACCACATTTACCTGGCATTGTTGGATCCTCGATTTGCAGTTAGTGCAGCCCAGATTATTATTTAACGAATTCAAATGTGGCAGATTTGTCAAAAAACAATGTACTCTGCAAACTGTACTCCACCATAAGCTGCATTAACACCAAACACTTGAGGTATACTACCCTTAGGGTGCTTTTAGACATAGACTTTGCTTGCTTTGGTCCGAATCAGGGATTAATTTTGTTACAACGTTCTCTTAAATGTAGGTGGTGTTGTAGTTATTCACTGTTCCATCCAGTTCTCACTGTATTCCCTCTTCATGGGCAGTGCAGAGGAACGTCTGATGCCATTGCTGGACTGATCGTCCACAAAAAAGTGAAGCACAGTGACATTTTTAGGACAATAAAGAACAACCTGGAGTGTTTACAATCTCTGTCATGGTTGAGATATTTAAAAATGGCCTCCTCCTACTCCTGAAAGCAAGAGTGATGGTTCTCTCTTGACCCACCAAGGGACTGCAGTGTCTCTAGCTCCACCTTTTAGTATCCTATCAGTGTGCTAGGTACCCCAACAGAGGTGTGACGGAAAAATGGGGCATAACAGAACCGTTCTGTAGGTACCATTGTCAACTTTTTGCAATGGAAATGCAAAAGTAATGGTGTTGGAACCAGACTGCTCGGTGGAAACAAGGCTATAGTATGACAGGAAACAGTTTTCAAGATTAGTAATGCTGTTTATCCCAAAGTGTATGTAACATGAAAATAATAATGCCAGTCCATTTTTGCCCCTTTTAAGGTGGAAGGAGTGAGTGGAAATTAGACATTTTCTTCATAGGCAAGTTTTTATGTTTTTCCCAAATGATGTACAGATTTTCCCGCAAAAACACGCCAAGCGGCGGCGAAGCAGGGCTCGCAACAACTGTCTTGCAGTGGCTATGGAAAGCTGTGGCGGCAGCTCGATTCTGCAGCAAAGTGTGGCCAAACTAAAAGTTGAGAATAGTTTTTAATAAACAGGGTCACATGACTCCTTTGACATGTTAACCTATGTTATAAAGAATTTCTTTCCACCTGTAACACGTGAAAACACCTCCCGGATGCAGAAAAATGTAATTATTGCAGCAAACCGCGCTACTGCTACGTGGTGTGTTTTCAGCTTTAGATGTTCTCTTATCTGACATGACTTGAAGAATAGTACATATAGCTGCAAACCCACCAGGTTTCAGCCGAGCCCTGAATGTTTACAACATCTGAGTATGGCAAAATCATGCTGTGAAATATCACTTTGACACCCTTATTTCTCATCTCTTTATCGTTTCAGGCACAATCAGATGTTATACCTAGTTTGGTAATAAAAAATGATTTAAGTGGCAAAAGAATAGTCAAATAACACAGTAATGCTGAATTTCAAGAGTAGATTCAGGCCATTATGAAACTCAAAATGACGAGTTAATTGCCCGATTACAATCCAAGTGTAGCCTTAGACATGCAGCTGATGATTAAGTCTCTCACCTGTTGGACCGACTTGTTCCCATGGCACCAAGGATCTCTGGTATGGGGGCCTGAGTGGGAGGCCAGACTCTGCCACCATGGAGGTGGTGCTTGGGTCACTGCGAAGACCGCTGCAGGAGAAACAGAGAGTAAAAATATATAGCTTGTATCAGTTCATGTAAAATCACATGTAGCTTCTGGAGTGGAGTTTTAAGAGAGTTGTTTATTTGGGGGAGGTACACTTAGAAAAATCCCTTCTCATCTCCTTATATGTTTGAACGTTATACCCTGGGCCTGTGTTTCTAGTGTATTTTTTTCTGTGGGCTGAAGATATGGACCGAGACTTATTCCTGATCTGATTCTGCAGACTGTCTTGAGGAGCAGCGACCCTGTCTCCTGCTCTTTAGAACAGAGTTGTAATGTTACATGTGGGAGTAAGTGGTGGTTTTACATTTCATCTACACGATGGAGACATCTTGTTCACGTAATTATAGACAAAGTGAAGTGTTTACTTGGTTATACAACATGTGCTCAATCCGCCCATCTATTATGTTTAAACATAAAGCTTAAGCATAGTGGTGTGCACCCGACTCCTCACCTCTCAAACACTCACCGTAAACGGTCAAACAGTACGCTCCGCTATAGCAGGATTTATTTGAATGCTCTTGTTGACAGCTTTGTCTCTAAACCTGACAAAATCTAGGTTTTAAAAATATTATTAATATTATATTATAATATAATATTATTAAATTATTATTAATATCTGATTTTGTTTTTCTGAATTAACAAGAAATGTAATTTAATTTAATTTAATTTAATTTAATTTAATTTAATTTAATTTAATTTAATTTAATTTTATTTAATTTAATTTTATTTATTATTAATTATTATTATGAGATTATTATCTTGTTAATTTAAAAACAAGGAGATTTTTTTTCTCATAGTTTCGAGATAATAACTTGATTCGGAGAAAAAAAAGGTGCAAAAATCAGCAACGCATTTCAACTCAACCTGAGCAGCTCCATTTCTGCAGCTGAGGTCTTGTTCAGTAACAGAGAGGAGGCAGAAGTTTAAGTTCTGATCTGACAGTCCAAATCTCAACATACACACTTTTCCCGACAAAAACATCCAGGTGACAAAGACCTCATTTTCATTTTCATTGCTGGTCTCCACTCTAACTTTTCCTGTGCTAGTGAGAGTGCTTGTCTGTCTGCTTTATCTTACAAATATTAAAAATAAGCTTCAGGACATCGTCACTTTACGGTCAGTTTCTGAGTTGGTGTAACAGCAAGTTGGAGAATTGTTGAGCACTGAGCTCCACGTCATTCCAGTACTCTACAGTTACTTATCAACACGTGATTATGTTTAATTTTTTGAGTTTCTTTATGTAAATTTCTTTGTTTTTAAAGGAACATTTTAAATGAAATCTGTCTCGAATTTACTTCTAATCCATATGTAATTTTTGTGACATGAACTCAGCCATAAAACAACATAGAAAAATACACATTTACAGATTTGAGGCACATTTTAGGCCGTCAGAAAGGTTCCCTGGAGCTTATAGTCACATGTAGACCTTGTCTTCTTCAATTTTTTTTTCAGAAAACATTAAAACCAGATTTAGGTCAGATTCTTGTGGTATAAAATTTGGGGTAGTACATAAAAAAGACACATCTGGCACTTTGATAGACTTAAAAACCAAAAAATGTGTTTAAATATCAGTTGATCACTGTCTGACTACAATGTCCCCACTGTATATCAGCACTTAACTGCTTTTCTGTAAAGAAAAGAAGACATTCAACATTTTTTTTCTCCAGGAGGATCTTAAGTCTTAAATGACATAAGCACAGCTTCAGGGTATTTTCTTCTGATTACATAAAACTGTCCAGAAATACAAAGAAAATCCTGTCATCTAATCTTTCCTTAATGATACTTATGCTACAGAGCAGAAAGGAAATCTAAGCTGCAGGCTGCGGTAGCTGTTTGTTTGTTTTTGTTTTTACAATTCTGTACATTATCAGCCTGGTCACTAGGAGAATGTTGGCGGTGTACGTTCTGCACACCATGAATACATTATGTTTGTATGTTTTATGGGAATCACATCAACACAAGAGCTGACTTTGTCATTACAAGAAAGAGGGGATGGTGGATGGCAGGTCACCTAAGCTGCAGACCAATGTTCAAGAACAATAAACAACAAAACCAGTTGTGATTCAGGGAGTCATCGCTGTTTTTCCAGGGGTTTTTTTTGGGCACATGGGTGTTTTGTAGCAACCTGTTGCTGTTTATCACCGGGGACAGTGCCACAAAGAGTGGTTGTTTTATACAGAGACATTGCTGCCTTTCCTGCAGGGATTGTGTCCCCCAAAACTGGGTACTGTAAGCCAAAACATGATCTTTTCCTAACCGTACGTAGGTTTTGTGCCTAAACTTTACGACATGTTAACCACTGTGTTGTTAAAATGGTAAAGTTAAAATGTATTGGCTACGTAATAACACGTAAATGTAATGGATGGCGGTACGATGGTGTAGTGGTTGGCATTGTGGCCTCACAGCAAGAGGGTGAGAGAGCCCTTCTGTGCAGAGTGGGCGGGTGCTCCAGCTTCCTCCCACAGTCCAAAGACATGCAGGTTAATTGGTGACTCTAAATTGTCCGTAGGTGTGAATGTGAGTGTGAATGGTTGTCTGTCTCTATGTGTCAGCCCTGTGATAGTCTGGTGACCTGTCCAGGGTGAACCCTGCCTCTCACCCAGTGTCAGCTGGGATAGGCTCCAGCCTCTTGCGACCCCTAACCGAGCACCTCCAACAGGATAAGCGGTTACGGAAAATGAACGAATGAATGTAATGCAACCCTAAACCCATTTTCATTTCTCATTCCGCGTCAGACATCATCAAGAAAATCCACACTTTTGCAGCGGTATAATATGCCAACAGGCATAGTCAGACTTTCACCCAGGAGCTCAGTATTTGAGACAAACCATAATATTGTAACCTAACCATGTGCTTTTGTTGCCTAAATCTGATGACGTGTTTGTTGCACAAGGAAATAAACGTAGATACGACGTGTTTTAACAACATAAGTTTGTTTTGAAAAAGACTGTAGCATCTAACGAGCAGAGACTGTGCATTTCATGTGCAAACAGACGTGTATTTTAAAAAGACACATTGCATGTAATAACCGTAACCTGACACAGCATCCCAGGACATCAACAACAGACGCACCCGGGATACTTAGCATGTCATATACGGACGTTAAAAATCCACTGGACAAGCGGCTATATGTGACCAGTTGGGAATGATGGTTTGCAGAAACATACAATGCCAGTATTCTTCTGATGATTGGGTTGATACAAGAAATGCACATTAATGAAATGAATGCAGCCAGTATAAACTCACTGAACATAACCAAGAAGAGAGGATATGTTTGTCTCACTGTAATGACATGCACACAGGTATATCTGTATCTCTGTGAGGATTGTATTTTCATGTTTTCTATGTGGTCTGTCTCCACACAGGTGTCTCTGGCTTCCAACCAACATCGCAGCTGTGAAATAACTTCTTCTACCTCTGAGCTGTATCTATAAAAAGAAGATGCAACCAGCTAACAATCCATCATCGGTGGCGTCTCCCTTTCGGTGCAAAGATTTGATAACCTGTAATGAACAAGAGGCAGAGCGCAGGTACCGAGAGAGATGAAACACACACAATACAAACCAGCTAATGGTCACCAGGTAAAACTGGCGACTTTCACTGAAGCCAGTTTCCATAGGAACATGTCTCCTGTGGCATTTGGGGGATGGAGCGAAGTGGAGAGAGTCACCGGAGACACGGTGATGAAGGGGGGCTGGTATACTGTATTAAGTGCTCTTCTAACATGAGTCAGAGGGGGAGGGAGAGATGGGAGGAGAGACAGGGCGTGAGGGCGGCAGTGCAACATCTACATTTGATTTTAAGTAAATAAGGTGTGAGAGGTGACTCTTAGTGGAGACTTTTCTGATCCGTGTTACTGACTGGGAACATAAGTGAGGACGAGAGAAGTCTGTAGTCTAAGACTTGGGTCAAAAAGCATTTTCAAAAAGCTTTTATGTTTTGCTTTGTCCCACTTATCCTCCAAATGGTTTGCCCTTATGACACTCTGAGGGCAGTAAGAGGAGTTCATTAATTACAAGAACACCTTTAAGTAATCACAGATTTTTACACATGCAGGTTACATTTTTGAAATGTTTATTTATTTATTTATTTTTTATCTTGTCTAGATTATATTTATTTTTATTATTTTTGTTTTGGATTGTGGATGTAAAGAGAAGTGGAAAATAATAGAAGAAAAAAGTACATTGAGACTGTGGTGCATGAATTCATACATGCAGGATTGTGTCTCTACATCTAAGTAATAAAATTATTAGTCAGTTGATCTACAGTATTAGTTGACTAACAAAAACATTCATCAAAAACTATTCTTAGAGTAATCTAATCATTTAAAGGAACAGTGTTTAAGATGTAGGGAGATTTAGTGGCATCTCTTCTCCCAGTTAGAATTCCTTCGGTGTTCATTGTTCAGGAGGTTTTTACCAGGAGCCGAATTATCCACAGAGATCTCTTCCTCTCCAAAACAAACAGGCTGAGTGATTAAAACCAGTAAAAACACTGAATTAAGCAGTTTCATGTTAAAAATCAGTGTTTCTCCGATGCGGTTCAGTTCATCAGGGACTGGCGACCCTCGCTGCACCTCCTGTTATGTGCTCACCTTTTTTTCTGATAACTTAAGATCCATGTTCAGGAGGTTTTTACCAGTAGCCGAATTAACCACAGAGGTCTCTTCCTCTCCAAAACAAACAGACCAGAGGTCTAATTTTGAAAACAATGCATAGGATCCATACTTAAACTGTATCTATGGACAAAAGCCAAAAAATGGCATGTGCCAAAAAAACATTTTACAACTTCTACAATCAGGCTTTCACCTCACCATCTGCGTCACCAACTTCCCATGTCCAAAATGCTTGCCTCCTTTCCAGATGTTTCTCCCATCAAGTCTGTTTATATAGATCACAACTTTTCCATTGGAAGTGGCGTACGCCTCTTTCAGGCTCCATTTTGTGTGTACACAACATTTATAAATGAGACCCCAGGTGATTAAAACCAGTAAAAACACTGAATAAAGCAGTTTCCCATTAAAAAAAAAATCAGTGTTTTTCCAACACTGCTTATCATAGAAGGGCTGCTAACTATGGTGGCTAAATACAAATTTCCCTATGTATTGCCATTATTTGGTTTGTCCATCCTGGGCTACAGGAGAAACATGGCAATGCAACATGGTGATCTTCATAGACGAGGACCTGCTCCCTTTGTAGATATAAACAGCTCATTCTAAGTTAACAAAAACACAATGATTCTTATTTTTAGGTGATTATAAACTGAAGACAACCAGGGGTGGGAATCACCAGAGGCCCCACAATAAGATATTATTGCGATTCTTACGTCACAACACAATGTTATTGCCATTTTAAATGTGTTGTGAAAATACATGCTGCGATATATTGCATTTTTTGGGGGGGGGGGGTTATTTTTTCAACCACAAATTATGTACTCAAAGTTTGTCAATGTCTGTTTTATCTAATGAGATAAAAAAATTCAGTCTGTTCATCTCATTTCAATCATTTTTACTGCAGCAAAATTTAAATAGGGGACTGAAATATCAGTTGATTTTTATCATTGTCGTAGGCTACCAAAAGTTTAATTTGTATTTGTAATAATTAGAATTTATATAATAAAAAAATGATACATATCTTACTTAATCTAGACAATATTGACCTGCAAAAATATTGCGATACTATGCTGTATCGACTTTTCCCTCACCCTTAAACAAAACATATTTATTATATAATATTCAATTTTTACAAATATATCCCCCTAAATCCTACACACTGGATGTTTTAATGACTGTTGGTTGGACAAAACAAGCAATTTTTTAACATCTTTCTGTCATTTTACAGACGAAACAATGCTTCTACTACATCACAGTGCACACTTGTGTGAGACTTTGCTGTGTTGTATTCTTCTCATACTGTATCTCTGCATCACTAACTCCTCCTTAATCTCACAAACGCACAGATTAATAGTCAGTCATAATCTGACGCACTGAAATAAGAAAGGTAGAGTCACTTCCTGGAGATTTCATGACTGTTAATCCCAAACGAGGCGTAGGGAGAAAGACGAAGATGAGCAGGTTGGGTGGGGGAGATTAAGATGCAGTGTCCACTTTCCCGAAAGCCTTCGGTAATCACTCCTCATGGGAAACATGATTATATCTGCCATAGAGAGAAACCATACATCCAGTGAATACCAGAACTTTCTGGCCTGTCAGGTATGGCAGCTAGTGGAGAAATTATGCAAAGTGGACTGAGTCATTTTCCATGATACGCTGGTCATAACCGGTCATTGACAGGACTAAATTATAGCCTTACGGCCTATGAAAGGTCTGTGTGAAATTACCAAATGCACTCAAAGGTAGATTATGTAGCCTGAACATGTTTTTTTCTGAACCTGATTGTTAAATGATTGTTTAAAACTGGCAGAATAACCTTGTTACATAAATTCAGCCTATTAATAGCAGCACATGTTTGCTAAATATCTGTGATGTAATTCACCCAAGTGAAGCACCTGCTGCTGACTGAGTGCGTCTCTGTGAAGTGATTCCTGCTACAGGCCTTTGTGTTGGGATCCTGGGACTGTGGTGGGTGACTGTTTGGAGTCAGTCAGTCAGGACTTTTGAGTCAGTCATTGCACTGAGCAGGTTCGCTTCACTTCCGTCTTGTTTTCCTTTGTGAAACCAGCTCGTACAATGTAAAAACAAATCAATACGTGCCCCCGGCTTTACCTCTGCTCGTCACGAGCCAACCCACAGAGAAGCCAGAGCAAAGAACGATTCCCACGCTGCCATCACATCCCAGACAACCTCCGTGTTGGCCTCATTTCAGATTTCTTTTTCCATGTTGTCCAAGTTGAACCTTTGCAAAACATATTATAGTTACCAGTTCATGTGATAGATCAACTGTAATTGATCCACTGACGGATTTTAAAGGTCCAGTGTGTCGGATTTCAGGGCATATATTGGCAGAAATGGAATATAACAAAATAAGTATGTTTTCTTTAGTGTTTAATCACCTGAAAATAAAAATTATTGTGTTTTCATTACCTTAGAATGAGCTGTTTATATCTACATAGGAGTCCTTGTCATGATTTACCGCCATGTTTCTACAGTAGCCCAGAATGGACAAACCAAACAGGCTCCACACAGGGCCATTTGCATTTTTGAGCTGGCCACTGTCGTTAGTACCCCTTCTGCGACAATCAGCATCAGCAAAACCAACCTGGTCTCACTTTAAACTCACTGAGATGTGGCGCTTGGCCAGTAACTTGCGGTGTCAGACACTGACAAAAACGCCATCCATTAACGTCAGCATGATTCGGTGCCAGTCACTGTTAGACTTTAACAGCATTCAGCGGCATCAGGGGGAAACACGGTGGAACAGGAATGAAAGTTAAGGTGGCGAAAGTCTGAGTAGGGTGGGTGGTAGGGGTGGTTAATGAGTCCAACAAACACCAACTTTCCCCAAGGCAAGCTGTGTTCGCATCCCGAACTAACGTAGTGGGTTTATTTTAAGAGACTGTATGTAAACGGTAAATTTCCTGTGAAAACAGAAGTGTATTTTGAAAGAAGACAATGCATGTAACAGGCAGAACTTGACATGGCGTCTCAGAACATCAACAACCAATGCACCCAGGGTACCCTTCAAGTCGTATCTCGACATGGAAGGTCAATGCCCAAACGTCGATACGTGACGAGGTTGGAGTGAGAATGTGTTGGAAAAAAACTGCTTTATTCAGTGTTTTCCTCCTGAACGTCTGGATCTTAAGTTATCAGAGAAAACAGGTGAGCCCATAGTAGCAGGTGATGGGCTTGTGGCCCATTTCCGACATGCCAAAAAGTGTCAGAGAAACACTGATTTTTAACATGAAATTGCTTTTTTTATAAGTGTTTTACCGGTATAAATCAGCGATCCATTTGTTTTGAAGAGGATGAGACCTCTGTGGATAATTCAGCTCCTGGTAAAAACCTCTTGAGCAGTAAACACCGGAGGAATTCTAACCAGGAGACGTTACAGGTGGTTACAATCTGCAGTTCTCACCGCTCCTCCTAAAGGTTAAAAAAATGTAAACAGGGCCCATTTGCTCTTTTCGAAAAATTTTATTTCAAATGAAGATACTGAGAAACCTTCTATTGCCAAAGATTTTTCTGAGAAGTTCATTTCTTATCATTTTATTTTGAATGAAAGTTTGTTGTCCTTAACCCTAGCCCTCACCCTCACTCATACACACTGCTCCTTCAAGTTAATTTAATGAACATGAACATTTATTTGCATTTTATTTTCAGGAGAAAGACTTCAGCTGCCTTCCTCCTCAAGAATTTCAGTGTCTGCTTATATCTGCAGTCCTGAATGATCTGACCGTGACCCAGACTGTTTGCTTGACACTAAGTCGTCTGTTAACCATCTACCATTGGTCAGCCAATATCATGTCTATAACTTTGAGGTAGGCAGTACAGCTGATGGTTTTTCAAAGTTCTACTTGTCAGCATTTGGGGTGAAATGTTTCAGTTTAAGTGTTAATTTATCTTAACAGTCCTCGTCGCTGCTGTTTTCCTAAGTGGTCTTGAAAAGGACATTATGGCTGTTTGAATAAAAGACATGATAAGGTCTGAGTGACATAAATAAGGCAAGATGGATAAATGACTTTCTCCTCAACAATAAAAATTGTTCTTTAATCAAACTAAATGTAACACTCAGGTTCCCCTTTGGTAGACTTATGGGTGACTTTCTATGACACCCATGTCTTTAATACATTATAAACATACTTATAATATGTTATAATTTAATTATAGCCCTGTATAATTATCATAAATATTCTCTAAAATAATAATCATGACATTTTATAAAACATTTTAAAATGACTTATAAGGTTAAGTATCATATTAGGCCTACTTCATAACTGTGGGTCACTTACTGATATTTTTGGGATCATAGAGTATTATAATTCTCACAGTTGTAATATATTATAAAGCATTACAGTGTGAGCATACGTTACTCTAAGTGGTCACTGGATGCTTTAAATGAAGTAATGAAATTCTTGAGGTGCAGGTACAGCTGGTTATAAGTTACTATGAGTGGTCTTTTTTTTTTTTTTTTGCTTTATGTGAAGTGAATAAAACAAACTCTAAATAAAAGGTTTTGTTTAAGGTTTTCATCATGAAAAATCCTCAAGCTCATAATGTCTATTGTTTGTGTTCCTTCTCTCCCTGTACTCCTCTCAGACATCAGGTATCATGAGGTATCTTTTCCCTTGTAAAGGCTGCAGAGACTTCTTTCTGATTTAATTTTAAGATGCACAAAAACCAAACTAATCTACAAAATAGTCAAACGTTGAAAACTAATGAGAGATCTGTAGGCATTTTGCAGCATTTGTTTGAAGTTAATCAACAGGTGCTCAACAACATTATTTCCTCAAGGAATTTTTTTATATACCTGTTGTACTTTGATGTTTCCAGGTGATGCCTTTGAGCCTCACCAGTGTCGTAGAGATTTACAGTATATGACGAAGAAGTGTGACTGTTCACTTGATCGTACACGACACAGCAGTTTCCACGATGCCTGAGCTTTAGTCTGTCTGACGCAGTGCTTATTTTGCTTGACTGTGACAAAGCTGCAAAGTTGTGCAGTGAACAAATAAAAAGCTGTATCCACCAAGTTGTTACTGTGTACATCTCCTGATATTAAAATGTTGTTTGAACATAAATCATACTCACCTTGCAAGTGTCACTTGGTTGTGATTTGAGTTCCTTGTACTGCACTTCTCAAAATCCCACTTTTACTGTCCAGGGCAAAAGTCCCACATCCTCAGATTCCTGTGGTCCCTTCTTTCACTCTTCCTCTTGTTGAGTTTCTTCTTTTAGTTTCTTCTTCATCGCTTATTCATCCCTGTATCCCTGTTGTTTCTTTCTTTTAATCCGTTATTGTCCTCCGCTGGCTCCTTGGCTGACTATAATCCCGTCTGTGCTGCGCTCTCCTGTGCGTACTCATTCACCTCAGGCTGAAAATGCTGTGTCAATCTCCCCTCTGCAAAGCACGGGTTCGCAAGGGGGGGAGGGAGGGATGATGGAGGAGAGGAGAGGAGAGGAGAGGAGAGGAGAGGAGAGGAGAGGAGAGGAGAGGAGAGGAGAGGAGAGGAGAGGAGAGGAGAGGCATTAAGCGAGGTGATAAAAGAAAGACAAATAGAAAAAGAGAGGACATGAGACTACAGTGGGGCTGCCAGTGTGTCTGTGCACTCTAAGCATGTGTAGGTGTTGAATAATGTTTGATGTGTTCATGTAAGCAAGCGAGAGCTCGTTTGAGTCATGATTTCTGGGCTAACTCTCTTCGAGGAACAACAGAGATGATACTGCAACAGGTGGGAGACAAAGAAAGTATGGGGGCTCGGGAATAAAAGTGGTTCAGTTGTCGTCATAGTTTAAAACTGTGAATCACCAACATGATTACAATGGCATGCAGGCCCATTACTGTAAAAGAGCCCGTGAACATAATCTCTGTTACATTCCCTCCAACGCAGTCAGAGCTCTGGTAACACATGTTAAATGCCACATCAACACAGAGTTACGCAGTAGTGTTTCTGCCCTGTGTCGCTCTGTGGTGAATTGCACTTTAACTTGAAGTGCTGTGTGTCGGAAGGTCATTCTTTGGTTTCGCTTTGACCGCACAGTGTCAGCCACTGAGCAGCTGGATGGTGAACAATGTTTGAGGATTTTAGGGACTACTTTTTTTTTTTTAAATGTTGTGAAAATACAGGTTTGGACACACTGAGCATATGAGTGAATACAAGAGACTTGGATTATGCAGTGTGTGCATTGCATTGGTTGAAGTATGTTCCAGCCAGCCTCCTGGTTTCAGTTGTGATGTTCCAGTTCATTCAACTTAATCATCAAGGAGGACCACAACTGGATTTGCTGTTAAGATAGATGGTTGTTGAACTTTTTATGCCTTTTAGTGACAGCAGAGAACTGACAGGAAGTAAGGGGAGAAAGCTGCCCAGTTGCCAGAAAAAACAATGCCAAAAAATGTTGCCATTGTATATTTCTGCAAACCATGGATATGTTACATTTGTACGTAACATAGACTTGTTCAGATTATATGTACATGTGCTGACTTTCTCATCAGGAGTAGGAGACAATAGATAGTGTGACACCAGCTGAGATGGCTGCCAGAGAGCAAACAGCAGCAGACCACTGTTCAAGACAAAAAAGGTGGGTATTTTTAACAAGAGCTGGGGACATTTCCAGCTGTGAACGCATGAAGTGAGCAGGTTTTCTTTGTTAACGAGAGGTTGAGATAGATCAAGCACTATCTGTAGCTACAAAAGCAGGTTTTGTTTACGGGAAGTTGTGACATTTACAGCTGTGTTTGTAGTGACAACAATAGTTATTTCTTGTAACAAGAAGTCAGAACCTTTCCAGCCATTTATAGTGTCAAAAGCAGGAATTTTAACCAGAGGTTGGGACATTCTTAGCCATTATTGTAAGTAAAAAAACAGGTATTTTTATCGAGAGTTTGGGGCATTTTCAGCTGTGTTTGTAGTGCCAAAAATGGGTATTTCTTTTGACAAGAGGTTGGGACATTTCCAGCCAACTGTAGTGTTAAAAGTGGGTATTATTATTAAGAGGCTGGGACATTTCAGGCCATTATTGTAACTAAAAATTGATTTTTTTTAATGAGAGTTTGCAGCATTTTTAGCTGTGTTTGTAGAGACAAAAGTAGGTATATTTTTAATGAGAGGTTGGGCCATTTCCAGCCGTGTTTTAAGTGGCAAAAGCAGGTATTTTTAACAGAGTTTGGGGACTGTTAAGCCATGTTTTAGCAACAAAAGCAGGGTATCCTTAACAAGACTTTTAGACGTTTCCAGCTGTATGTGTAGCGACAAAAGCAGGTGTTTTTGGACATTTCCAGCTGTGTTTGTAATGACCAAACTAAGCATTTTAAAGCAATACATGATGTTTTTTCTAACCCTGACCAAATAGTTTTGGGGCTTAACCTAACCACACTTTGCCCAAAGCGTTGTTACAACATAAAACTGAAATATCTGCTACATCTGTAACGTAAAAATTGCAAAAATGTGCAATGCCAACATTTATTCTGGCAATTGCATTGCAGTAAATGAACCTTAAAATGTGTCTCATTCACAGCCGATCATTATGCTAGGTGGGAGGATCACTGGCATTAATGAGAGTCCTGCTGGTTGTAAAAGACAGCGTCCCACCAATAATATAATGAAATAATTAGCAATTAAAATTTAAAAAGTATAACTGCATTTTTTGAGTGTTTTAATGTAATGCTGTGCCAGGTGCCTATAAGTCTATTTTATTGTGTATATATATTTGTAGTTGCAATATTACTTTGCAAAAGAAATTACAGCTGTATATGTTTAAGTCTCCCAAAAGTAAGAAACAATACCTCAAGACTGCACTCAAGTTACAGTGTGGGAGTAAATGTACTTTACTCTTCTGTTTATTTCAAAGTTCATGCAGCTCTCCAGTTCTTTATGGGTGCAGCTGCACCAGGTTCATAACATCAGCTGGAGTATTAGCTTTAAAACTAAAATGTATGAATACTTAATCATGTGAAGTTTGTATTTAGTATCTGAAAAACAGGACGAGTGGAACAGCAGGCCTCTAAACCACCTCAATAATCTGAGCTTTAGCTTTGATGCTGGCTAATGAAGATTGACACTGTCTCATTATGCTCAATAAAAAAGACCCAAGAGACATTTTCTAGTTTAATTTAGGATTTCTTCATCCAGACTTCACATGGCTATAGGAAATATGAATTGAGCAAAGCAGTTTCTATGGAAACAGCCCTCCCTCCCCTCCTGCCCTCACCCACAGCTCCCCTTTAGCCCCCTCATGGTTCCCTCCCTCTCCCTACCTCTTGCTCTCCTTCCGTCCCTCTCCTTCTCTAAATTACAGAGCAGTGGGTTACCTCTTTTCAAAATCTCTCCCTCTGAATAGGAATGTGGGTGTGCATCTGCCCATATGACAAATACACAGAGGAGGAACGAGGGGGCGGATGGAGACACAGCAATGTAAGTAGCGGCAACAGTGAGGCAAAGAGAAACTGCGAGGACAGATGCAGGGAACTTCCGGGGGTTAACATGTACACAATGAAGGGAATAACACTTGTGAATGAAGTCTGTCAGAGTTCTGCTGCTGAGGATGACATGACGAGAACTGTTCAAGGGTCAATCAAAACATGACAAGGACTGTGAGAGTAGTAGAGAAATACTTGAACCAAATTCACTCCAGTTTTAATAATACCAAAGCATAAAAAGAGAGAATGAAGCAAGAGTTATACTCAAGGACTGCAACCACACATCAGCATCAGCAGCCCCCAGAAATTTTTTATAGGGTTGGCCAGACGTGGCCACTGAATATCTGGGGGTGGCACACCAAAACCAAAAGCAATAAGTGAATTTCTGCTGCTGTTGTAGCATATAGGCTAGTCAAAAACGTTGCCAGTACGGGAGTAAAGGAATCACAGACTGACATACTTTGTTCCCTTATTTTACAGTTAATATGACTATCTGATTACGTAGACTAATACTGGTACAGTTCAAAACGACGCTTGGTCAGTGACTTCCAGCGTCAGACCCCCTAAAAAAAAAAGCTGACCTTTCATGTTGGCATGATGCGCAGCCATTATTCGCCATTATTGTGTAACGTTAAGCTGGCAGAAGTCCGAGTAGGGTGGTATAAAGTGGAGGTGGATGAGTCCAACAACCATCGACTTTCACCCAGGAAGCAAGTGTTCGCTTCCCGTAAGATTGTAAAGCCAACCCTGTTCTTTTTTCCTAAACCCAACCAAGTGCGATTGTTATTGAATGAAACAAAAAAAAAAGTCAATTGGTGGTGTTGTACTGATGTAGCATGTTTATTTTGAAAGACACATGATGTAGACATGTACTTTTCCTGTGAAAACCAAAGTGTATTTTGAAAACAGATGATGCATGTAACAGGCAGAAGTTGACAGCGCCCCAGAATGTCAACAACCAACACACCCAGGGTACCTTGTACATCATGTCTTGACATTGAAAGTCAATGACCAAGTCAATGGCGTGAGAATGTGTTGATGCAGGTAACATTTTGAGTACAACAACAATCCTGTTTTAAGGTGTTATGTAGTTGTACATGCGCATAAGGCAATTCATTGCTCTTGAAAGAGGCTGGTTGTTCTTTCCCTTAAAAAGACAAATGTACCGCTTTGATTTAAAGGAGTATATTGTAAGGAGCAAAACATTTACTGGGAACAACACAGAGCAAAGGAAAATTCAGAAGAAGGGCTCTTCTTTGTCCACCCTATATCTCCGAGACATAACTGAGCTCAGTATAACATTAGTATGAGATTTTACCATTTTCTAATACTTCTTAAATTCAGCTCCTGAGAAATAAGCTTCCTCTTGTCTCAGCCCAACCTGGTCTCACCTCGAAGTCGTTGAAATCGAGCGCTTGGGCCGTGACTTGTGGCGTCAGACACAGATGAAAATAGCCATCATTTAACGTCAGCAAGAAATGCAGCCGGTCACCGTTATAGTTTACCAGTGCCCTGCGGTGTCAGGGGGAAACGAGGCAGGACAAAAACGAAAATAAGGCGGTGAAAATCCGATTTGGGCAGGTGGGAAGGGTGGTGGATGAGTCCAGCAAACACCCACTTTCGCATCCCGTGAGATTATAAAGCCAAACCCTGTTCTTTTTTCCTAAACCTGACCACATGTTTTTGTTGTTTAAACCCAACCTCGTGCCTTAGTTGTTGGAGGGAAAAAAAAATTAATTTGCGGTGCTGTGCTGACGTAGTGCTTTTATTTTGAAAGGGACTGCATGTGAATGGTAAATTTCCTGTGGAAACGGAAGTGTATTTTGAAAACAGATGATGCATGTAACAGGCAGAAGTTGAAAAGGCGTCCCAGAACGTCAACAACCAACACACCCAGGGTACCTTACACGTCTTATCTCGACGTGGAAAGTCCATGACCAGACGTCGATATGTGACGAGGTCGGAGTGAGAATGTGTTGGCAGGTTAAGGGTCAGCCAGTCTAACATGTAGAGTTGCAATGACAGAGGTAACACTAAGTTAGGAGTTTTTCTTTACCCTGACTTAGAAAATAGGATCGGAAGAGACTCTCAAACTATATTAAAGTTGAACAAAGATGTTTTAAAGCCTTGAATATGACTTAAATTGTAGAGAATATACTGGCTGAGAAAAGTGTGATAATGTACAAGCTTTAAAAAAAACCTCCAGGTGGTTAATTTAAACTCTGCATGACTATTAAAATAAATATACCTTTTAATTACCTTAAGTCTCGTTTCAAAGGTAATCACAGCCTTTACCAGCTGTAGTGTCAGCTCTCACAGCTGAGTGGAGCCTTTGCCACACAGCGTTGGTGGTTTTCAGACACTAAATGACTGGGTACCATAACACTTAAAAAAGCTGGGCTGTGTATGATGGGAGAAATGGTGGAGAGGGAGGGAGGAGGTTGCAGACAGACAGATCAGTCTAGCATCTGAGGAGGAGATGACGAGGCAGACGAGACGGACTCCTCGGGGCAGACCGTACTGTGTGTATGTATAAATAGCTGCTAATCAGGCCTGGGTGTCAGATTAGTTCCCATAACCTTTTGTTCAGCACACACTCATTGCAGTAGCCGATGTATGGGTCAGCTCTGTCCAGAAGATGTCCTCTATAGAGCATTTGTCTGGAATAAATCACCCATAGGAGACTAAAAAAGGCTAATTTTATTGCATGTTTTGTACATAAATGTTTGTTTCTACTTCTTGCCTCCCTCTTCATCGGTCATTCATCACTCTCACTGTCCGATGAATCAGATATGAAACACTTTTGCCTGAGAATAACACTCAACTTGAACAACCTAGTGACATAAATAAGGGTCGAGGCTCCATGCTGGATGCTTCAGGGGTGTATAAAGACGCTGTGTACTCTTCGTTGGTGTGCGGCGCCTCCTCACTTCAGTGCAGCACCATGGATGCAGTCTAAGTAGGCTGAAAGCATTTCCTCTGTAATCTCAGGTGCCCTGTGCTGATTTTACTGCATCAAACATAAGAGTAGGATGCCAGGGAGCAGAATGCGTGTGATGCCAGAATTCAGATGCAATTTGTAGATTAAGAAGGAGGACAGAGGAGGAGGTGGAGATGGTGGGATTTGATAGAAGGGGGGGCACAGAGTGATGAGAAATGGAGGGCGAGTGGACTGTGATTCAGATATAGGAGGAAAGGGGGGCAGGTGGAGCGGACGTGCCAGAAGACAGTGAAGACAGAGAGGGTGGAGAGTATTTTGAGACACTGAAAAGTACATGCAAGTCCTCAGGTGAATAAAAAAAGATTTGGGTGAGATTATTTTAGCATCACAAATTAAAGTTTGGATGCTGTCTGACTGTGGCATTTACCTTAAGAGAAAGTCTCTCATTTGCATACAGCAAAAATTTTTGTCTTCACTCTAAAGACGCACCTCAGTCTCATTTAAATGAGAATAACACAAATAGAAACAGTTCGTCAGACAGCCGGAGAGGACTAAATCATCTTCGCCTGTGTGGGATGAGATATTTTCAAATTACAATCTGTCACAGATAATTATTCATCGTCTGCTGTGAAACACGATTGCTAATGAAATCCACTAATATAATCAGTTTGAATCATTTCAATATGATCTGATAAGTACATTTTTTCATCTAATTACATTTAATTAAGCTTATTAACGTCTCAGCCTGAAGACAGGTACATATTGGTGTGTGAGTCATGTAGACCATCTGCCAAGGATGATAAAGGAGGTAGGAAGATAAGGCAATTTATTTGTAAAGCACTCTTCACAGACAAAGGAAATTCAAAATGATGAAATGTATTAAAGCCACTGAACAGGAAATGCAGATTAAACATTTAAATACAAATGAAACGGATAAATACAATTTTAAAATAAATAAATTAATAATTAAAACACATATGATCTTATAATCATGACTGTTTCTGGATTTTAATTGATTTTGACTGATCTTTCTGTAAACATAGATCACACCCTTTGGCTCTGGGGTCAAGATGCTGACTATGGACTGCAGTGTCCACGGTTTGAAACTGGCTCGGGACCTTTGTTGCACTTCTCCCTTCCTTGTTTCCTGTCATGTCTCCACTATTGCTAATGATAAAGGAATAAATGTCCCCTAGGATCATAATATGACTAATAAATTTGACTACTTTTAGACCAACTAAATGCATAAACAAAAAAATGTGTCCATATTTCTCCCACTGAATTTTATTCCTGGTTGCGAAGGGAAGGCAAATACAATAGTCCTTTTTTTTTTAACTTGTATGTGATTTCCTAAAATGTTCTAATTAGTCTTGTGGACATAGAAGTATTACTAAACACACCTCCCGACACAGGCCCTGGTTGGGTTACATGTCACGCACGCCATACCTCGTTTGCCTCTGCAGTGCCGGCATGCTGTGTAAGATCACACACTGGAGCAGCGTTAGCACCAACTGTTCACACACCTGAGAGGTCACACTCATGCAGCAGTAGTCTCATGATAAACTCAGAGAGTGACAGCAAGAAGGGGCTGAGTGAAGCAATACACGGTATGCTTCTCTACAATGAAATATTACCCATTTTAAATAGTAAAAAATATTATGAAAGTTGTGCTCATGCTGAGTGAATACTGACGTCCAAATGAGTTCTCAAATACTGAATACTCCTAGTTTCTACCTATACTGACAAATACCCATGACACAACAGTGACCCCCACAGGACCAATTAACTTCCCACATACACTTTACAACAGGAAAGGTCCCATTGGTGTGATACCACCGTTGTTTGGTTCTCTCTTAAAAATGCAAAGGCGGCATAAAGAAGGGACTTCATAGTGGCACTATAGCACGATCTCTGTGTAGGAAGGGATTGTGTCTTGCTCCTTTATAGGCGAGGTGGTGGGGCCTTTTGCAAATCTGTGCCCAGGGGCCTATTGTCTCATAATCCGCCCATGATCGTGGATGGAGCAACAGTAATCTGATACTGGAAAACAGACAAAATTCTCAGTTTTGTCTAAAGAAAAATGGAAATCCAATCAAAATCTGTTTTAGGGCTACAGTTGGTGACTTTTACAAAAATAACTTTTTTCATATCTGCTGAAACTTTCACTATGTTCACACAGCACTAAATGAAGATAATCTGTGAATTGTATTGCCTTGTAGCACATTTAATGGTCTTACAGCATATGATTGTAAACAACCTGTGTACTGGACTCAAACTTTCAAACTAGGCAGCGTGGATCAAATATGAATCAAGAGTCAGTCACTGCACACACCTCAGATGTTTTCAGAAACATACTGTGGTGCACTTGTGGGTGGTGCTTTGTTTTGTAGTTTCAAACATGCCGTCAGGTCTCACACGTTCTCGTTTTACAGCTAAACAGTACACTAAAATGTGTTTCTGAATACATTTGAGGTGAGAATTGGCGATGCAGCAACAGAATCTTGATTCATATCGATTCATATTCTAGTTCAAATTTTAATGACAGTTCACAGAGTAATTGACAGCTGCTTTCGAGACTCGTTGGCTCTGAATGGTTGTTTTCCGTATGCTGCAGTCAATTCTAGTGAATGCCATTAGAAGCAGTAGGAAGAGGAGGGACATGATTTTCTTTTTCACAGACTATCAGTGTCATGTACTCCTTTTAGAATATAGTGACAGTGTCAGCAAATAGGACACAAAGTTATTTTCATTAAAGTAACCAACTGTAGCTTTAATGATTTTCCTCTTAGTGAACAAAATAATGTTGTAATTCATTATTGCCTGCAGCCTGTCGCCATCTGCTGTTTAATCAGGGCTGTACCTCTTAAAGATGGCACATGATCAGCGGTACAGTCAAACCATTAGCATTAAGCTAGCCAGAGCCAGTCAAGCCCTACCGGAAATTGTGTAATTTTGCTTTCCAAATAAAACTCTATAATCTTTTAAAGTAACACATCGCATGAAAATATTTATCACAGTTAAATTATTGATACATATTTACACGAAATGCGTCATTTTTATAATATTATCGTGGTTTATTAGTGGTTCGTTGGGAATATAAGGCAGAGTGTTGCCTAACGAGACTTTTACTTTGACATAAAGGAACCGGAAAAGGATGCAGTTGTTTGACGCAGGCTAGCTTGACGCTGGTTGTTGCTGTCCGAGCTGTCAGCCACGTCACCTCCTCTTCAGCAACTTTCCTCTCGGACCTCCGCGGACTCAGTTTATGAGTGAACTCAGTGGACGTTTTATCTGTTTTTCTACATGCGTTTCGATAACGTGCCGACAAGCTAGCGCACAGACTCGGAGTTAACTGTGTAGCAGTTAGCTTCTGTTTAGCTTTTTATCCGCTTGTCATTTGTTGGCACTCGCAGAGCTTTTTGAGGCTGTGACCAGTGTCCGGAGGCCTGTTTGGAGTTTGACTAAGATTTTGATAACTAAGCGGAACACAATGAACATCTTTCGTCTGGCCGGTGACGTGTCACATTTGGTGGCTATCCTTATCCTGTTACTGAAGATATGGAAGTCCAAATCTTGTGCTGGTACGTTGACTCTGACATCACTGCACTTTAACCTCGAGCTGTGCAGCCTCACTGTAGCAGTATGCATGCAGCTATACAGTAAAGATAACACAGATGTAGTAGGAGTGATATTGTAGATGTCAGTTAAGTTCATTATGGAGGGTGTGTGCATCATGCTGGGGGTTCTGCAGGAGTGGAAGCGACGTGGCAATGTTAACAAAGCAATCTGCCGCCTGCTCCACCTATAACACAGCACCCTGGATCTTTATGACAAGCTGCATCTGCAGTACAATTGTCTTCTTTTGTTGTTAAAGCACACAATTAAATTAACCATGGCATGTACTTCTCGTTTCTGTGGGCTGGCCTGCACATGAATGTGGTCATCTGCTTTTAATTGCACATTAGACAGTGGTTAAACTCGTTTTGTCTCTTTGTCTCTTTCCATAGGCATCTCTGGGAAGTCTCAGGTGCTGTTTGCACTTGTCTTCACCACCAGGTACCTTGATTTGTTCACTGTCTTCATCTCTGCGTACAACTCAGTCATGAAGGTAAGTGTAGACGACACAATCACAAGCTTTGACCCTTAACCTGACCCCAATGAAAACACTGTTTTTATTGAAGACCTGCAGGGACACCAAGTTAGAGCTGAAATCCAGAATTTGCCACCAAATGTTCTTTATATGACACACTTGTAGGAGCAAACCAGGTCATACAGCTTAATTGAGGTTCACCCACATACTGTATGTAGTAACTATGCAAAGCATGCAGTAGTCAGTCTGTGTCACAAACAGTGCAACACAGTGTTTACATGGACTTTCGAGGCCGATACATAATTAATATTCTGCCCTGCCTTCAGGTGGTGTTCCTGTCTCTGTCCTATGCCACCGTGTACCTGATCTACATGCGCTTCAGGAACACCTACGACTCTGAAAATGACACCTTCCGTGTGGAGTTCCTGTTGGTGCCAGTTGTCGGGCTGTCCTTTCTGGAAAACTATGCTTTCACCCCAATGGAGGTAAACAAGCACTCAGACAGTATTGTCAATAGGTTTGGGTCCAGGTAGAAAAGTTTGAATGTTATAAGATCACTCATGGCTCATAAACATGCAGTTTGAGGGATTTATAGTCAGTTTTAAGGAGCAGTGTGTTAGAGTCAGGGGGATTTTGTGGCATCTCACTGGTGAGGATTGCAACCAGCTGAAACTTCTCCTGGTTAGAATTCCTTCAGTGTTTTGTTGCTCAAGAGATTTCAACTATAAGCTGAAATATCCACAAAGGCCTCTTCCTCTCCAAAACAAACAGACCAGTCACCAGGTAAATAAAACTGATAAAATAGACTAAGGCAGTTTCACATGACCAATTTGTATTTCTCCGACGCTGTTTGGCTCATCGCAGATGGACTGCCAGCCCAGCACCTGCTAATGTGTGCTCACCTTTCTTCTCTTATAACTTAAGATCCAGACACTTAGGAGGGTTGTAACATGAGCCAAATTACCCACAGAGGTCTCTTCCTCCCCAAAATAAATGGACCTGATGATTTAAAGTGGTGAAACACTGAATAAAGCATTTTAAGGTTAAATCTTTACCTTTTCCACGCTTCTCGTCATGGCCACTATGGTGGCTGACATGAAAGCACAAATGCCCCTATCTAGTGCCAGTGTTTGGTTTGTTCACTCTGGGCTACTGTAGAAACATGGTGGTGCAACATGGCGGACTCTGTGGATGAGGACCTGCTCCCTATGTAGATATAAACGGCTCATTGTAAAGTAACAAAAACACAATGATTCTTATTTTCAGGTCGCTATACACCAAAGAAAATATACCTATTTTGTTATATTCCATTTCTGCCAATATAGCCCCCTAAATCCTACACACTGGACCTTTAAATTCAGTTTTTAATAATGTTGTATTTTTAGGCCGCCCAAACAATTCAACTTCAGCAGAAGTCATATATCTTCCTCCCACTGATTCCATCCAGATCCTGTGGACCTTCTCCATCTTCCTGGAGGCGGTGGCCATAATGCCGCAGCTCTTCATGATTACCAAGACCGGCGAGGCGGAGTCCATCACCACACACTACCTGTTCTTCCTCGGCCTCTACCGAGCCCTCTACATAGCCAACTGGGTGTGGCGTTACCACACCGAGGGCTTCTTCGACCAAATCGCTGTGGTGTCTGGCGTCGTGCAGACCATCTTCTACTGCGATTTCTTCTACCTTTACGTCACAAGGGGTGAGTGGAGACGATTGCAAAGGGGATGAGTTATTATAAAAACTGTTGGCTGTGGAGACTTGTGTCTGATTTCAGCTCTAGTCCTGTTCTATAGAGCTCTAGCTTGTAATTTGACTTTTCTTGAGTAATCAGTTGGTCACCTCATTTATGAAATATCAAAAATAATGACAAAAGCTCAATATAATTTACGTTGTCCAAGCCCAAGATACACAATAAACTTTTCTTCTGATATAAAACTGAGGAAATCTCAACTTACTTTAGGTAAACACAGAAATGTTTGGTATTTTTCTTTTGATAATTGACAATAACCGTTTATCGATAAGTAAATCTACAATACAGCTGATTGATTTACTGTTCGTTCATTAGTTAGACAACTACGCTGTGTGTTGTACTCAGGAGAAATTAATAATATTCTGTAAAGAGAAGTGTCTGCTGTGTTATCAGTTTTGATTTCAGCTTTTCCAATTGAAGATGATGAGTATCCTGTGAAGTGGTTAAAGCTAAAATCTGGTTAGGAGACTGAGAATGTTTTTTGTTGTTAGCTCACCTGATAAAAATAAGAGTGGGAAAAGTTCTTCTCACGCCTGTGTTGTTCTCTCTCTGTCTGTCTGCAGTGCTTAAAGGAAGAGGAAACATGAGCCTGCCGATGCCCATTTAAAACAGACGTCTGTGTCGTTCATCCACCCATCTGTGCCTGCTACAGCTCAGCATCTGAACACAGACCTCGCCCTTTAACTGTACATGTATTTAGCAAAGGGACTAATGGTCTGACACCATTCTGTAGACCAAACTGTGTGCACCTCTAGAGATTGACTTTCTGCGTGATTGGTACTCTGTGTGTGTGTGTGTGTGTGTGTGTGTGTGTGTGTATGCGCGCATACATGCACTGTTGTTGTAAGAAGTTTGTGATGAATGTTTGAGTATTTTTTTCTTGGTAAGATGTAAATGTGACACTGGAGCGGTGTCCCCTGATGTGCATGTGGAAGTTAAATTCAGGCAAGCGAGTAACACTATGGAAACTGTGTATTTGTCTTCACTTTCTCTTTGAGACTTTGGCTCTGGAGACTGTTACAATGTTGAATCCACAAAATTGTAAAACATTTAGACTGTATGGAGTTTTAGATCCGGAATTTCCCGAGTTCAAGGGAAACTTATTATCCACGTTTTTGTGTCAAAGTGACTAATGGGAGCAGTTTTTTAAACTGATCCAGTGTTTAGAGAGAGTGATGCAGTCAGCAGCCATGAAACAGGCTGCAACTGACCACTTGAGGCATTTGTGCACCGTATATTTACATCAACTAAAAGTGCTTGTTTTTGCCGCTGACAGGCTCGGATTTTTATAATAAGTGTCTGCCAACATTGTGGAAACAATTGTACAGAGATAGAGTGTTTTGCTGAGGAGTAAGATCCCTTTTGTTTGACCAGAAATAGCCACGAATTTGCCATCTCCACACTAGCCAAACTCCATTTAAATAAGCAGTAATTTTAGCAAGGAGAGAGCCAGCGTAATTTCACATCTAACTGGTTCAATTAAAGCTTTATTTTAACTAAACCAGAGTTGGTGATTGTTGAAACAGTGGAAAGACGAACCAAGATGGCTTTTGTGAGTCTGATTTTGTTTCTGTGGACTTTCAATGAAGTGTGTTACATGATGATAAAATTACTATTTATTTGAATGGAGTCTGGTTGGTTTGGCGATAGTGATTTGAGGGCTGTTTCTGGTTTAACAGAAAGGTTGTTATTTGATATTCTCTTTTCCATGATGCTGTCAGATACTTGGAATAATGATCTGAGCCTGTCAGTGGCAAAAAAAGCACTTCAAGTGCATGTAAATTAAAGATGCACAATTGCCTGGTAATGTTACATTGCATCCTGTTTCGCCACTGCTTGCTGAAGCAGTCTCGCTCAGTAGTGGACGTCTCTCCATTTGTCATCTCGTCACAAAAACAGGTAAATAGGGTCCAGGTTGAGAAGTCCCAATGTTGCCCGTTTAAAGCTGAAAAGTGCTCAGAGTTTATCCAATCACCACCAAGTTTGACAAACTCAATCTTGCCTTATGATTTACAGTAATGACGAATATTTTATTTTCTATTTATATAACCCAATATTATAAATTTGCCTCAAGGGGCTTTATAGCTGTACAGCTTCCACAAAGTGTCTTCCTCTTTGGTTCTGTAATGTAAGACACTCCCTGAATAGCTTACTGTATATGCAAAGAATAATTCCTTTCATGGTTTGCTAGATATGTTACTTTTTGTATTTCCTCTTAATTGTTGTCTTTTATATTTCAGTGTATTTCTGTAAGGGAGAAAAAAGGGCTAAGCATGTTGTCACGTGTTAAATGAAGCCAAAGATGGAACAGATAACTGCTGCAATGTTTTAGTCAAACAAATGTTTATGTCCTTTCTGGGTTGGTACTGCGACCAAACTGTCTTGTTGTGCTGCGGATAAAATTGGGGAAATGGCAGGAGAGCGTGATGAATTTCTGTAAAAGATGGACACAATGTTTTAGTCACAATAAGTTGAATTGCACACCATTTTTATGACATTACATTTATTATAACATGTGAATTCTCTCAATTGAAAGGTGTGGCTGTGGACTTTGTTACTAATCCGAATTGGAGCACAATGCACCAGGATGTTTGCCTTTCTGCGGGGTGCACACACACATGCACACACAGACGTGCAGTCCTATTTTACAGGATGTTTTTAAAGTGCCGGTGTATTGTTCTGATGGTAAACAAAGCTTGTTAGCATTAGATGCACAATGAAAACAAAGCTGACTGTTTCTGTCACACATCATCAGCTCTGTGTTGATCTTAGTTGTCATGGCAGTGAGGGATACTTGACCTCGTTCAGCGAGGTGTTTTCAGGAAAGTTTTTCTGTGTTTGTATAACACCTTGCCTCCTTCTCTCACAGCTCCTCCCACCGCTTTTGCAGCTGAGGTGATGGAGAGAGGCGATGCCGCCAGAGCTGCCGCCCTCTCTACCACCTTCACCTTCTTCACAGCCTTTCCTTTCCCGTCGTCCTTCTCCATGATCCCTGCCCCCTCTGCTGCACCTTTCCCCACCGCAGTCAACAGCTCGCACCAGAAAAGCCGCTCCGCTCTTTTCCTGGCTTCTTCTTCCTCCCTCCTCTTCTCCTCCTCTTCCCTGTTCTTCTCTAACTCTGGTCCCTGCTCCTCTTTGCCTTTAGCCACCTTGATCGGAGACTCCACCCTGTGTCCTCTTTGTCCCAGAACCCTCTCTTGCGCCTCCTTGATGACCCTCTCGGCCTCCTTGAACATTTCGTTGCTATAGCAACCGCCTCCATTGTTCTCCACGGTCTTGTCTATCTTCTTCAGAAGCTGTGCGACCTGTTGCGAGCACGCCGTCTTGTCCTGTTCATGATTATTAAAGACGTGATACCCCCCCTGGCAGCTGCTGACAAACTCTGAGAGCTCGTCGCTCTCTTCCAGGAAGTCCTTGATGCTCTTGCCCTGCAGCTCGTCCCCACAGGTGAACAACACCACGGTAAACTTGGTGGCTCCGGGCCCAAACGTAGCCTTGATCCACTCTAAGGCTTCCCTCTCCTCCTGGGTGAACCTGCCGAGCTGCAGGGTCACCAAGAAAGCGTGGGGTCCCGGAGAGGACAGGGCGACGCACCGTCCCACCTCTGCTATGACCTCCTCAGTGGACAGGTGTGTGTGGAAGAAGCCTGGAGTGTCAACCACAGAGATACTGCGCCCGTCCACTGTCCCAGTCTGTCTCGTGCTCTGTGTGGTGACAGAACAGGGGGAGACGGTGACCCAGAAAGCGGACCTGCCCAGGATGGTGTTGCCTGAGGAGCTTCTGCCTGTTCCGGTCCTCCCCAACAAGACGACCCTCAGGGGTTCAGCCTCTGGTGGAGGGGGTGACGCTTCACAGGCTGTAGATTACAAGCACAGTACATGTATATAATTATCATTTTGTATTATCAGTATTGTCCAGCACAGTGGTTCCCACTGATCAGCCACAGGGTCCGTTAAATACATTCAGCGTCACACATGCGTTTGGCCATGTTGTTGAGTTAGTTTGCTGTCTCTGACAAGTAGCTGTCGGTAAGTCACTCACTCTGCAGCAGGAAACAGCACTTCAACATTAAAGCATTGTGCTGGAAATTTACTGTACTTCAATATAAAGAGTGTTTTTTACAAACGTGACATGTTCACAAGTCACTTCCAGTCCATTGAGAGTGGACCAGTGACCCACCAGTTGGGAACCAGTGGTCTAAAGTCATTAAATTTGTGACTCCAGTCCACACCTCTACGTCTTACCCTTCTCAGGTTTAACATTGTGCACCACAGAGTGTGTTTTTTTTACAAACTTGAGACGATTGTGAGTCACTTGCGGTCTATTTAGAATAAGCCCACGACCCACTTTTGGACCGCAACCCACCAGTTGGGAACCACTAATCCAGCAGATTTAAAGGTCCAGTGTGTAGGGCATCTTTTGGCAGAACTGGTATATAATATTCATAACTATGTTTTCACTAGTTTATAATCACCTGAAACTAAGGATTGCTTTGTTTTTGTTACCTTAGAGTGAGCTGTTTATATCTTTCTAAGGAGCAGATCACTTTTTTTTCTTGATTTAGTGATAGAGTGACCTGCCCTACTCTACTGTACTCTGCCTCTGATTGGCTCATTCTGAAATTTGTACCCTAACCCTAACAAATTTCACTCCAAGGCTGAATCCAAATGTCCACTCTCTCTGGACTTGCAGACTGAGCCCTCGCAGACTTTGTACTTTGTATTTGTGTGTTGTATTTACTGTCGTCACGTAAAGTCTGCGAGGGCAGAGACTGCAAGTGGCTGATAGACAGCCTTCGAGACTGTTTTACTCGTTGACGTGGAAACATTCAACTATTGCTGCCGTCATATTCATGTCATATAAGTTGATGAGTAGTGCTAAACTTATATGTTACTGCAGATAAGAAGATAGGTTATTAATACATCTCTATTTAACAAGATGCGCACATTCAAAAACAGAAATGTTTTTTAATAAGGACAGGACTTAAACTCAGTAAATTGGGTATCACTGACATTAGAGGACTTTCTTTTGCTGTTTTTCGGACAGTTTCTTTTTAGCCTATTTCACTGCACAGCCTGATGGCTTCAATAATAAAATGCATTCTGATCCCCTCTACAGCCTGCACTTAAACATATCTCTGTATCAGGATGAGGCTGAATATTATTTCTGACCTACACAATTCAAGCAGCATTTTAATAGGCCTAACTTTCACTCACTATTTTACACATTCATGGGTTTTTTTGGCATTTGAAAAAACTGCAAAGTCACGTCCATTTGGCAACGAATTGTGGGTCATTAAATCAGTGAAGTCTTCTGAAGTCTACACACCAAGCATACTTCTTCTGCAGACTTCCAGAGAATCCGCTCAGGGTGCAGACTTCAGCAGACCTCACTGATTTAATAACCCACAGGTCTGCACCCCAAGTGGACTCTCTGTAAGTCTGCAAGTGCGGTGAAGTCTGGACATCTGGATTCAGACAAAGGCAAGCAGTCCACTTCCACTGAGTCCACCTTGTTGTTTCTACAGTTGCCCAGAAAGGACAATTTAAACACCGGCTATAGATGAGGCCATAGACGTTTTCTCATTTTCACATCGGCCATCATATTCCTCCTAGATGCTTGGCAAACGAGAGAAATTTCAGTTCTGCAACCTCACCACCAGAGGCCACTAAATCCCTTACATGGCACCTTTAAAGCAGACTTACTAACAAAATAAAAAATAAAAATATATTTTGTAGGAACCATATGAGATTTAAAATCATATTAGGGCTGAGTTATAAAGTACGGATTTGGTTGTTTGATTTTCTAAGCATATATAATGTATTAAATGTTTTATTTTAGTTAGAAAAGAAAAAATATTAAGGGGGAAGGTAAGGATGGGAAATTAATGCTCCTAGATTGCCTTATTAAGATTCAAATTTCTTTATAGTCACTGTACAAACATACAACAAAATTCTGGTGCACTCAAAGACCTGGCTCATATATATAAATAACCAAGAAATAGTAATAAAATAGCAATAAAAAAAATGTAAATAGATGCCTCCATTCCACTCGCATTCTACACATTTGTAGACACACGTCATACACTCATTTTAAAAAGTGCTCAAATTAATGTGCCTAGACGCCTTATCTGAGTTTGTTCCTATTCTAAAATTTAGATTTCCATCAGCTCTGCCCTGATCACAAACCTGGTCTGATAGCATTTATCGACATACCTTTATGTGACTCAGCATTTTCAGATGACGACATCCTCCCAGAGAGATTACAGCAAAGCCTCTGGCCTGTCGGTAGGCCTGTTTGCGGTAACCGAAAATAAAGGAGAAGGATTCAGTCAGTTTCTGCTGCTTCTGAGATGCTTTCTGTCTTTTAACCTGACATTTAATCAGCATCAGAAAACATCAGAGCAGCTGCAGTCCGAGGAGGAGCAAAGATGCTCCACACTGCCACCACCACGGTGTAAACCCCTGAAATGATGACAGCATGCAGTTAATATCACCATATCAGACCACTGTAAATTAAACGGCTCTTTATACTCCTAATACAGCGACTAACAACACTGATTTTTACAGTTGTTACTTGTGATAAACAAACATTTAATGAGTTACAGTAGATTTTGATGATGTTTTATTATTGTAGTTCCTCACTGTGACCACTGGAGGGCAGTGAATACTCACAAATAGTCTCAGGTCAACATTTATTACTCACTACACATAAATACAATACAATTAAAATTAAACAAATAAAATAGACAGCTGTGTTCTCAATAGCAACATATAGAGCCAAATACGTAATATTCCATTAAAATACAACTAGTGAGGTGACATTTCAACTACTGTGAGCCACAAGGGTGCGCTCATCATCAGCGGTGCTACCAACAATCAGTTAGGAAAGGTTACTTTTGCAATTTTATAGGTTACAGATCACCAGTTACCCCGTTAAAGAATGTAGTCCTTCATGCACAATGCATTTATAAATCTCAATACCGACAAACAAAATATATGCTGTTCTCCAGAGCCAAAAACATGTACCACAGGACTCTAAATCTGCACTCTAAATGGTACAATCATTGAACATGTTGCACATTATAAATGATAAATTAGATGATAAATTCACCTTCAAACCACATGTTGATGCACTAACAAGGAAAATATGAATTAAGCTTATTTTTTATACAGAAACCAGTCCTTTTTTCAGGACTGGACTGGTTATTACTGCAGGTTCCTTGAACTAACACCAGTGTGGGAAAGATTGCTTTAGATTCTTTGCACCATATACCTGGAACGAACTGCAGTGTACTTTGAAGCTTGAGACTCTGGTTCCAATCAGTCAATTCAGAAATCCAGTCAAAACCCTGACAAATATACATATATATATATACATATATGTATATATAAACCCTGTGTTTAAACCCTGTGTTAGAACTGAAGAAGCCTTTTGGATGAGAGGTGAAACATCCTCTAGAAACTAAAGCAAGTCCAGTAGCCTACAATATAGCACATTTAAGATTTTGTTCTCCATACCTCAAGACTAAATATTGTTATTTTAAGTCAAGATGACGCTGACATGCTTGCGGTCAGGGATTCAGGGAACCTAACAACACAATTTAAAACCAAAATATTAAAAAAAAAATCTGTCAGTGGCCTATTTTACGTCAAACTGGCGTTGGCATTAAACATCCTACATTGAATTTTAGTCACCTGATGTCACAACCTTAATTCAACCAGATATCATCTCCTAATGACGTTGGTCCCAGCCAGGTGAAGACAAAGGTGCTCAAGTGTTGCAACCAAATTTGTCCAAAAAGCTTTGCTGACCAGTATGATTCAGAAACATGCCAAAAGGAGGCATTCCTGCACAGCGAACAATGTAGTGATTGTTATATTCTGCATGTGTCCTGGGCACCTCCCGCTGGAGGTGTTTTGGGCCCGTCCAAGTAGTAGGAGGCCCCGGGGCAGACCCAGAACACACTGGAGGGATTAAATATCTCATCTGGCCTGGGAACACCTTGGGGTCCCCCAGGAGGAGCTGGAAAGCGTTGCTGGGGAGAGGGACGTCTGGGGTGCTTTGCTCGGTCTGCTGTCCCCACGACCCGGCCCCGGATAAGAGCATAAAAATTGATGGATGGATGAAGTCTGCATATAAGTTTTACACTGAAAAAACATTCAGATGCACACAGCTGTATTCACAAATATTTTGATTAATAACTGTACTTCTGTTTTGTTTTCTCAGAAACTGAAGTAAATTTCTATTTTCTTCTTTTCCTCACTTCCTCTTCTCCTCTTTCCTCAGCACTGATTGGTTCCTTTCACCCTTGGTTCACTCATTAACCTGATTACATTCACCTGCTCACACTTATTTAAACCCTGAACACCACTGCATTCATTCTTTTTTCATCGCTGCATGGGGGCAGCAGCGCTGGTGAGCAGTTTCTTTCTCTTTAGTTTATCCTGTGTATGATTAGTTTAACTGTGCATTATTTATCCTCATGAAGATGGACATTTGTTTAGTTTGGCTGAAGCTCTAGTATTGTATTTGTTTCTTTCGGATTCAAACCCATGTTTGTTTGCTCCCCTTTTTATGTTTAACTGCAGTTTGAGTTTGGAAATAAACCCTCTGTGTGCAAAATGGCTAATTCATTCTGACCCATGACCATGATTGTAGACCTCTCCCTCTGAACCTCCTCCTCCTTAACAGTAAAGATTACAATTACATTTCTTTTGTAATTTAAAGGTCCAGTGTGTAGGGTTCAGTGTCATCCAGCAGTGAGGTTGCAGAACTGAAACTTCTCGTGTGCTTGGTGTGTAGGAGAACAACAGCGGCCACCGTGAAAATGCAAATGGCCTTATCTAGAGCCAGTTTGTCCATTCTGGGCTTCTGTATTTCAACATGGCTGACTCCATAGAAGAGGACCTGCTCCATATATACAAATATATGACTCATTCTAAGGTAATAAAAACACTTTTTTTTATTTTCAGGTAATCCTAAATAAATTAAAACATAGTTATGAATATATACTCCCAGTAGATGCCCCTAAATTAAATAACAGTTATATGTAACTAGTAAGTTCCCAACACTGCCACTAATTAGTGATGAAAACTGAAACTGTGGCCGTTAAGTTCAGGGGAAAAAACTGATAACACTTTGCTCTGATTTCCTTATCAGTGACTATTTGATGTTGGGAAGAGTTGGCACTAAGTTAATTAGGAATTTAATATTTAATTTATCACTTTGTGGCTGCCCTCTTATCACATAAATGTCATTACAAAGTACATCTACTCAGTTTAGGCTGCTAATTGCTCACACAGCAGGGAAGAAAACCCTCCACAGATTGTTCAACTAGATTTTTTAAAACCTCATGTTCTCCAAAATGGTTTCCAAGTAGCAATAAGAATAAAATGTATTTAAGTTGTTCTGCATTAACGAGTGCAACCGGGGAGTGAGAGGACGTCAGTCTCATTCTTTCAGCCCACACAGTCCTGAGAAGAGGTCTAATTAGGCAGAGTAAGTGAAGGCACCTGTGGAAGTGAACCGTGTGCCTGCAGGGCCTTAAAATGTTGAGATGGAAAGCTGCAGACATTTACTTTGTTCCTCTTTTTTACACAAGAAATGGAAGAAAATTAGGAAAAACAAACCACCTCATAAATGAAACATGGAATGCTAAAGTAGTTTGTGAAAGCAGGCAGTGTTTAATAGGATTTTTAACGACAATAGGTTGGACAGTTTCAACCTTTTAACATAATAACCTTCTGAAAATGTGATTATCCACATGTGCATAAATGTTATAAATCACTTAAGTATTATATTATTCCTACCACAGATAATACCTCCTAATTAAAAAAGAAAAGCCTGGTGCAAATAGCCATATAAATGGACTTTTATTGAAAGGCACTAAGCTGCAAGGAAAAGCTGTATTCAACTGTATTCTGTTCTTGTATTTTCAGTATCCCTCGAATACATCACTTTATTTCTCAGCTCTGTTGGAAAGAAACAGTAGCATAGGTTCAGCTACATATGCCTAAAATTTCAGTCTGCAATATTTGTGTGGTAATTTCCTTTTAAAAGAACAGATCACCCCAAAAACATGTTCTCTCCTCTCTGTAGCACCATTAATCAGTCTAGATTGTTTTGGCCTGAGCTGCCACGTGTTGCGAGATATCAGCTGTGGAGATGTCACCTTTTCTCCTAATATATATAAATATTAGGAAAATAATATGTTAATTTCGATTAATTAATCACAGAAAAATAATGCATGAACAAAATTAATGCTGACTAATCACGTTCTGTGGTGCCCTTTGACCCCATGCGTCACTGAAGGCCACAGTGGCTTTGTCACATGACGGAGGCAGACTAGACGACGCTGCTTGGCCCCATGGATGAAAAATTTTAAATTATGGAACTGTTGAATTTTTTCCCACTGGGGTATTTCAAGCCAGAAGTATCACCTCAGCGCAAAGCATTTAGCAGCAAACCCGGAGGTCTGAGCTTGCACAGCCGCTGATGCTAGCACCACTAGCCAGGCTCGTCACGCCACACTGGACCAGGCGTTTAGACGCAAAGTGAGTAAGTCTACTTGTGACTAACTCCCTTGGAAAATGGATACCAATGGACTGCAGACCAGTTTCAGTAGTAAAGGAAAGGGGAACAACTGTGTCCAAAATCCAGCAGCTTTACTACGACACATCTGCCAAAATTAATTTATTATATCACGGCAAAAACTGATGTATGCGATTAATTTAGATTAATAAAACACAGAGCATGTAATTAACTAGATTATTTTTTTAAATCACTTGACAGCCCTTGTGTTTATAGAACCAGCTGGCACTCAGCTTGTGGTGCTCAAAGCCCCCAAAAAATTACATTTGAAAAACTCAACAGCAACGTCTCTTTCCAGAAATCATGACCTGGTTACTCAAGATAATCCACAGAAATTGTTGTGAGCAGTTTCATGTAGGAACTATTTTCTTTCTGCCCAACTACACCCGCCAACCATATCAACGTGCAGAAGGAAGTGTGCATCTACTCATGGATGAAAGTCTCGTGACACCACAAGATGTGAACATTAATGGCGTCCTACTCAGTTGAGCTGTGATGTTAGCTAGCTCTGTGATGCAGTCTGCCTGGGTCATGACTTCTGGAAAGAGACGTTGCTGCTGAGTTTTTCAAATGTATTTTTTGGTGCTTTGAGCACCACAAGCCGAGTCCCATCTAGTTCCATTATATTGGAGAGAAGGCAGACATCTCTGCAGCTGATATCTCCAACACTCTGCAACTCACACCAAAACAATCTAAATTGAAAAATAGCACTGCTACTAGGTAAGAGGAAAAATCTGTATTCGTGATTTTGGGGTGAACTGTCTGCACGATTCTCTCCTTCTCTGTTTACTCACAAAACTTAACATTTCTAGTTTCCTTGGCTGTAGCTAAATCTCTGGTTCACTGAATGCTATACAGCAAGAGGTAAAGACAAAGAAAATACAGGGCAACAGGGCCAAATCTGCTCCAAAGCAAATGAAGAACGGACATGAATGGCTTACATGTTCCTTAACATATTGAGACCCAGAAAACATTTGTTGCTCTGTGTAATATATACGCTACATAATAATGGAAAAAGATGTGATTTTGAATACGTCTTTGTAGTGAAGGACTGAAGAAACTGAAATCCTTCTCACAACCTTAACTTGACATCTTGGGTTTAGTTTTCTTGCAGCACCCACATTCTGTCTTTCAGCTATTCTTGTCTAAGTTTGCATCATTAGGTATCCAGGTTTCAGCAAAAGTGAAACTTGGATATCGGATTTTAAATCATGCTACTGGTTTGCTGAGGCCAAAGGTGCACGCAGGTAAACCAAAAAGAAACACATTTCAATTACACACAGCATAACAGCTTTTTATAGGCTGCAAAGCAAACACTTCTATTTTACTGAGCTGTATGCATTTCACGAGTTTGATTACTAGCTCCATCAAGCAGCATTGTTACTTTGTGCTGTAGTGAGTGAAGGTTTAAATGATAAAAACTGCTACAATAGCTTAGGGTTTTTCACACAATAAGCACTAATGGACTGAACATTAAAAAAGAAACTACAGGCCCAGAAATGTGCAAATGACATAAATCATGTTAGATGAAGTCGTAGATGTCACTTTAATTTTCCCTCACAGCAGTTAAAGGGATACTTCACCCACCAAATGATCTTTTGTTTATCAATTACTCACCCCGTTTTATATTAAAATGGAGGCAAAAACTTTTTTTCCACATTCCTTTGAACAATATATCCCAGTATTTCTTCCAGAAAATTTATGATGAATGTCAACACGTCTGGTTACAAACTCTCACACAACTTATGCAGTATAATCTAAGTCTTTATCAAGTCACATGATCAGTATTTCCTGATGACATGTATTTTTCGCTAAAACATTAGGATTTTAAACTGAACTGAAAGTAAACTTATCTGTGCTCCATCGGCAAAAAGCGGCAATTTTATGTCTCTGAACACACGAACAGCTGGTCTACTACTTCCTCTATCAGTTAGTTTGTTTGTGGTAAACTAACCCTTTAAAACACAAAACTGAGCGTCGCGTTCAGGCCACGATGTCAAGCTCAGCTCACATCCCAGCTACATCAGCTGATCTCAAACAGCCCAATCAACTGATGGAGCAGCTGACTCATGAAGGGAGTCAGCTGATAGATCACATGACTCCTTTCTATGCAACCAATTGGCGAATATCATTCAGAGCACCCTTTTCAAACTGCTCTGGCCTGCCTACTGTTGCTGCTTCCTCTGCAAGCTGCTTTGCAACCCACCTCCACCCCAGCTCCTCCTTTTCATGCTGTGTCTGACTTATCAATGTCATTTCTGTTTGTCATTGATGCTGCTCTGTTCTGTTCCCGGGGGGTCTTTGCTGCTGCTCTCCCTGCATTAGGCTTTCCATGTATGCGCATGGAAGGGCAGGGAGGTTTGCCTCATTTGCACGTGGAAGGGCAGACAAGTGTGCTCTCCCTGCCTTATGACTTTCCACGTAGGCGTGTGGAAGGGGCTTTCTGCGTAGGCCCAAGGACAGGCAAAGGTGCCCAAGAACAGAGCCATACCGCCAAATATAATACTGCAAATACGTTTTATTTGACTAAAGTGTTCCTGACTGAATTACTGTTTTTATCAATAGACTCTGACCTTGAAGAGAACAGATACGTTTCACTTTCTGTTCTGTTTCAAACACTAAAGTTTAAGCAAAATGCATCTGTTTAGGACGTACATTTATCAGGATGGATAAATGAGAGTGACAGTTTGTAAACAGAAGTTTTGATAAAGTTTTGCTGTTAAACACAGACCTCTTTTACTCCAAATCAAGAATCTTCTCCACTTTTGGATTCTTCATTCACCGAAGGGAAGTGAGAAAATAAAGTTGTCTTCACAAACTGAATTTAACACAGGCTGAGTAGTTGATTTACAAATATTTTTTTGGTGGTTAAAGTATTACTTTAATATTACGTGGGTAGTTTGACAATGGAAAATAAGTCATTTCCAAACCCAGAAAGTCTCACCAGGATCTTCTGTCTGTATATCGACTGTGCTGCATCCTTCTGATTTGGTTTTAAAGTGATACAAGTTCAAAGTAGGCTGGTGTCTGAGTCGATATCAGGATGAACTGTTGGCGGGTTTGTCCCACTCCACCTGGTTTCTCAATGGAAAACACACTCCCTTGATGGGAACCTGCTGAGTCTCTGTAATCTCTGGAGGAAAATCCCAGCTCGAAACGGGCACATCACCAGCTGTGGCATTCACTGTTGCATGAGAGGCCGACATGTCTGTAATTTCACAGTGTGTCTCCCTCACGCTGCTGCTGCTACGGTGCAGGTTGGGCTGTGACAGAGACTCTGCTCCGTTGATCAAGTTTGAATGCTCTAAATCAAAGAAGGTGTTGCTTTCACCGATCCCCAGTCCGAAGCTCTCCAGCATATCCATTACTGATGGTGTGGACGGGCCACTAGGGGTCTCCTCCTCAATAAGACTCAGCGTGGGCAAGATGTCCACCAACTCTGCCATCTCCATCGGCCGGATTACCTCAGTAATGCTGGAAGGAAAGTCCTGCTCGCTGCTGTAGGACTCCTGTGTGTCCAAACCTGTGAACCCCACTTCAAACTGTGCGACAGCGCCGGGCTCCAGTCCAGATTCGAGTAAAGCACTTGCACATCCTAATTCTGACTGGCCAAGGCTTGTCAAGTCAAGAGTTGATTGGGCGGTGATGTCTACAGGGTATCCTCCCTTCGCGACACCCTCCATTAACAGAGTGGCCTCCTCGGGGACGGCCATGATTCCTGATGGAGCGGAGATCTCAGCCGAGATGACGTTTGGTGGATTCACGCTGACTAAGCACTCTGAAAGGGAGACGGGAAGAAATTAAAATCTAATTTCAAAAATTCAGCGACACCCCAGAGTTGTTTCACAGGGGAAGCCAGATGGGGCCGCTGAAAAGTTTAGGGTGGCACATCAAAACCAAAAGCCATAATTAACTTATAGGAATTCGATTACGCTGTATAAGTATAGAGGCAAGTTGAAAACTATGTTAATGAAAGTTAATGAATTGCTTCCTGATATTCTTTTGTTTCATATATTACAGTCAATGTTTCTAATTATCTGCTATGCTTCGGCTCATACTGGTACAGTTAACGTTATAAGTTCCACAACAATCCAGAGAGAGTCCTACAGTAAGTTTCTTGGGATTTAAAGAATATGTATGTAAACAAAATAAATCTAAAATTGGGACTAGGGGTTGAATATGTTGAAACATGGGAAGTGGGTACACTACGCTGACAACCTTTACTGTCTCAATCCTGAAAATGCTACTGGATCATAGTCCAACACATGCTTATCTGCCCCGACACCTTCACTGTACCTGCAATAGCTCTCTGTGCTTGTATCCGATGAGGCCACGTCAGTCTGGCAGTCAAACTACTCTCCTCCTCCTCGCCATCAGGACGTGGCGGCGGGTCCCCTCCCATCACCAGGCCTAGAGGCACCGCCCCCACCCACTGCTTGGAGCGAACACACTGCAGACAGTCCATGATCCAGCGGGCATCCCTCCACACCACATCCAGACGCTGAAGAAACAGGAAAATAATGAGCAAGAGAGAAACTGAAACAGCCGAAATAATTAAAGTCAGCAGAAGTAATTTAATCATTCCTTTTCATAGTCAAAAATAATGTCATAATGTCTACAAACATCCTCCTGGTGATTGGTCTTTAAGTGAAATGGTCAAAATACAAAATATTTGGGCGGCTATTCTTAATCAAATACACTGATGGGTCGTTCATTTCCTTTTCATTTCCCTCATTAAACCCCAAATTAATCATGGGAAAAAAAGATGTATGAAAAGAAAAGCAGACAAAAAACTTATGTTTCTGCTTTCATGGTCTTACCTGAGAAAGCTCTGTGATGTGGTTCAGGCGTTCTCGGGCTTCCTGCACCTCCTTGGTGTCCAGCGCCTCCCGCAGAGCCTGCTGGGCCAGATGAGTGTCCAGCTCCAGCCTCACCCAGGCCTGGCAGTACTGGGACAGGAAGTCCCGCTCATACGTCCAGAAGTGAACTGGTGACGAGCCAGAGTCAAGAGGAGAAACAAATCACTACACTTCAGCTGAAATTAGTAACTTTAATACAATATTTTTTTTGTCATGTTTGCTAAAATATTAATCCTCCTTTTCATCCACACCTCTGGGTTTGTTTTGACTCTAATTTAAATCCATTTTTCCTTTTGACATTTTTCCCTTTTCCGCGCTAAAGGTTTGATAAAGTGCGCTAATGAGTTGTGAGGCTGTTTCTCTCGGCTTTCAAGCCACGGTTGGTTATTCTTATTTAAAAAATGACTTTGAAACTGTCACTATATTCACACAGTTGTACATGATAGATAACCTGTGGAAAAAAATCATGTTCTCATTGTGCTCCTGAAGGCATCTGCAAGAATCCACTGCGTCTGAGCAAAAACAGTCAAAGCTGAGGAGTCATACGCAGCTGTCAATCCTGTCAGTCACTGCTCGCGTATGGTCAAAGTAGGTGGCGCTGTTCAAGTATGAATCAAGATTCTGTTACTGCATTGTCTGTTTCTTGCCTCAAATGTCTCCAAAACAAAAAAGGCGGCACGGTTCTTGGTTTGAACTCAGGGGTCAGTCGTGTTATAGTCTGGTGACCTGCCCAGTGTCAGGTGGGATAGGCTCCAGCACCCCGCGACCCCCAGCAGGATAAGTGGTTGTGGCAAATCTATGAATGTTTCCAAAACATATTTTAGTGAACGTTTGTGACCTGGCCGCCATGTTGAAAACAGTCGAGCCTAAACAAATGGAGCAAACTTCCTCATTTTACAGCTAAACAGTACGCTACAATATGTCTCTGATAACATCTGAGGTGAGAAACAGACAATGCAGAGACAGAAATTTACTTCATATTTCATCAGCGCTGCCCAGTTTGACCACATTTCATGAGCAGTGACTGATATGATTGACAGCCGCATTAGAGACTTTTTACTCAGGCACACAGATTCTTAAAAAAAAAAACGCCGTTTGAAGCACGAAGAGGAGGCAGATGAACATTTTTTTTTCCACACTTTATCCGTTTCATGTCCTACTGTCAGGATCTAGTGACAATATGACAATACGCTATTTTTTCTAAAAATTACCAGCTGTAGCTTTAAAGCCGAGAGAAGAAGCCTCACAACTCATTAGTGCAGTTTAAAACCTTTAGCGTGGGAATCTTCAAGAAGGGTCAAAAGGAAAGATGGATTTAAATTAGAGCCAAAACAAACTCCAAAGAGCGGGTGAAAAGGAGGATCAAAGGACTAATTAGAGAAGGAAAAACAATGAAAGTGACTCATCTTCAAAGGACCAAAACTGTACCTCAGTGTGCTTTATGCTTTTCAGCCTAACTGCAATTGTTGAAATGCATTTCGTGGGTTATTTCTGGGGGTTACCTTAAATTCTTTTCTTTAGTCCCTTTGAAGATGAGAGACATTTATTGATCTTAGTGAGATGAAATAAAATGACTTCTGTCATTTTGTACTTATGTGATGCTGCTATTTTCTTTTACTTAAAAGAGCCGCGGGACATCATGCTGTTATTACCAAAAGAAAACCAGGTATTTTAGTGTATCCTCGAGGGCAAAAAGTGGTCCCAGTTAGATGAATCTTTTTCTTTTCACTTCACTCTTTGTCAGCACTGCTTAAAAAACACTAATGTGAGAGGGATCCCGTATCTATGGACTACAGTTCTCCACCTACCCAGCTCAAAGATCTGCAGTGGCATGGTGAGCCCAGGCTCCTTGGTCCCCACCAGAGGCCAGTAGCTGGAGCTGAAGTCCTCACTGGGAGGCAGCAGCAGCACCATGGACACCTTGTCTCCAAACTGCAGCAGCTCCCGTGTGTAGACACCATACTGATATGCCTGTCACACACACAACAATATGTCCAGATGTTATAAAAATCCTTTAATGCTTAACTGAAATCCAAAATGTCCGCATTAGTTTTATCAAAATCATTTCTAAACAATTCATAATGTTACTGTTCAGGAGGCAGAATATCAAGGTGGCTGTTGGAAGCCATCTTTACCCTGTAGAGGGGGATGTTGAGCTTTGTCAGGAGATGTGTGACTGCTGCTCTCAGAGACCTGACAAACTCCACCAGCCCGCTGCTCTCCATCACGCTCTCGTCCTCGCTGCTCAACAGGTTTGGAACGCTGCCATTGGCTGTGGTGTAAACATGACTTTGAAGCCATGCCCACTCCTCTCTGTCATACAATGGTGATGCAGTTAACAAAACAGTGCTGTAAAAGGCTTACGTAAGAGCAAGATGCATGCTGTGACCCAATAGGGTCTAATTGCATGTACCTTATGTTCAAAGAGGTTGAAACTAAAGCAACACCTGTGATATTTAGAGCAACTTCATTGCATTGCAGTGGTCTTGCACTACCCTGATGAAAGCTAAAGTTGTGGTGCTGGAGATTTTGACCTCTTTAGACTTCGTTCTCTTCTCTGTGCACCTCATAAGAAGGTGAAGCTGTGCCAGGAACCCCTGCCCAGCTTGTACTTTATGTTCAGACAGACCATTCCTCTAAAGCATTTCTCACATTTTGGACTGATTTACCATAATATCATATTGTTGTAAGGTAATGCAGTGGAAAGCAGGGGGTGAAGACTAATGTGGAGTCCAACATCCAAGAAATGAGAGTTGGCAGCCAAACCACATCCTTTCTAATGCCAGGAACAACCACATTTGAAATATTGTTTACAAAGCATTTGGGTTTTTCAGCAACACCTGAAAGCTTCAACTGCAGTATGCTTTGGAAAATGCTCAACAAAACCAAAGTATAATTTGCTGTTCAGCTTCAATATGGATGTGCTAATATGCTAATCAATCAGCATTGTTTGTGATGAGCCTGGGCACAGTGTGTTTCATGTTCAGACTGTGTTACCTGGTCACATGGGCATTGTGTCGGACTCGTGTGTGGCAGAGTAGATTGGGCAGTCTCTGGGGCACCAGGACCCTGATCTGCTCCACCGAGCTGCACAGTTTCAGGATGCCCACGTACAGACCGGGCTGTGCCCACTGAATGCTGTGCCTGTGGAGAGATAGTTTCTCCTGGAGAACAAAGAGAAACAGATACAGTATTACGGATTTTAAGAGATGTAATGTTTGGATTTGGAGTGTCTAATTATGTTTTTAAAGGAATACCTAACCCCAATGATCATTTATATATCAATTTGTGATGAAAACTTTGCTTTTCCCACATGCCTTCATGGTCAGTAACGAATCCGAAATGATGAATGAAAGTCATAGGGAACCACATTTTAAGAACAGCAAAACTATAACAAAACATCAGTTTACAAACTCTCACACAATGTTTTCCAAGTGGCAACCTCCAGGGCTGAAAGACTGAAGCGTGGAGGTGCCAAAAAACTGCAGTTCCTCTAATGGCCACTTGAGGCTGGCTCCAAACGCGAGTCAATCCCCATAGACCCCCATGTTGAAATGACCAACTTTACAGCAGAAACAAACAGCCTGGGACAAAAGTTATTTTTCTGCAGTCTATGATTTTTGCTAAAACCTTACTATCTGAAACCAAAGAAAAAATGCTACTTGTCTGTGTGAGACTGTTTGTGTGGAAATGTTTTAAATAGCAAGGTTTTAGTGACAATGTGTTTGGTAAGTACTGGGATTATGACTGGATAAATGAGACTTGGATTACACTGCACAAGTTGTGTGATAGTTTTGCTGCTGTTAAACACGGACCCCTATGACTTCAATTCATCAATAATTTTCTCCATTTTTGGATTCTTCGTTCCCTGTGGAGTAGGGCTGCCCCCTATTAGTCGACCAGAAAGGTCATTAGTCGGCAAGATTTCATTGGTTGCTTAGTCGCAGAAAAAACAAACAAACATGAAACTCTATCAGGAGCTGCACCTTGTCAAAATAAATCAAAACCTATATGACCGGACCATGTGAGAATTTAATTTGAAAGGACAGACACAGGAAGTGTCCACGCTCAGCAGTCAGACAGGAGTCAGGTTAATTTCCAGGGCTGGTACCTGCGGTTATTCCACAGGCTAGTTAATAACATGTCGGGCAGGAAATCCAAAGTGTGGGATCATTTTGAGAAGGTGAAGGACCAACCCAAGGTGATATGTAAACTCATCTTCATTGGTCCACTACAAACATGACGTATCATGTGAAACATGGAAGTAGCTACATGCCCATTAGCCCACAGCGTCATTAACAGGCGGCTCGCTCAGTGTGTGACGTGCACTTGGAGATAAAATATAGGCCTATATTAATGAAGGTTCATTAGTACGGTTTGTATTTCTCTGTAATGTAGCACAGTGTTAACAATGTTACTGATACTATTCTTTCTCACACCTTCAACTCAAACCAACAAAATATATCATTTCATCATTACATAAATATCATAAACATGCAGGGCGACTAGTCGACTAATGGCCCTAAATGAAGATTACTGGTCGACTAGGAAAATTGTGTGGAGGCATGCCAGAAGAACAAGGTTTACTTCATGAATTCAAGGTAACACAGGGGTGAGTCATTGATATTCAAACGGTCATTTGGGGGTTAAAGTATTCCTTTAATTTGTTTTGGACTTGCTGAACTAATTCCATTGCACTTATGAGGTTATTTGAGCTGCACAAGACAGAAAAACACGGCTCAATGATCAAGTCAGGAAAGTCAATAAACTCAATCACTATATGCACTCTATGCACTCAGTGCTCAATACATTCTGTTGCACGTAGCTCCTGCCCCATGATGTTTGACTTCTACTCCATGTCTCTCTTTTACACAAACACCCAGGTTCACCTTGAGCTGCTCATACAGCATGTCCATGGCAGTGGGCTCGGGCAGCAAAGGCGTTCTGCTGCGGTTCTTTTCAAGGCGGGCCAGGGGCATCCAGTGGAGCGGAGGGTCAGGGGGGCTTGGAGCAGCGCGGACAAGAAAGGGTAAAGAGAAAAATGAAATGCAACCACATGGAACCACGAATTAAAAACGCAGTTTGATTAATTCATATTAATATAACAAAGCCAGCATAACACCAACAACAAACAGACAGATGGATGGATATCCTGAAAACATCACTCTGCATATCTGCTAAGCAAACCCTGCCTTCTGCTTGATTAGGGTATTATCTCCCTTGGGCAAAGGATTAAGCTTATATTATTTGTGTGATTGTTAACGTCTAGCAGACAGATTTGAAGTTTTTGGTAGATTTTAAAAATGTTTTCATTCATTGAAAATGTTTGGGACATGACTGTGGACAGCTGTGTGGTGAAGTGGAGACTGTCCTTCAAACAGGAGACAGAGGTTAAAGCCCCCTGTGATGCTGTGTGCTCTCTGGAAAGAGTTGTCCGACAGGGATTAACAGAATGTACCAAAAGCCTCTTTCTCACCTGGGAGGGTTTGGGAACTCCTTCAAAGTCACCAGCAAGACGTTGCCCTGTCTGTCTTTCAGAGGTTCATAGTACACCTGGCCCAGGTCCACTGTTCCCAGGGAAGACTGAAGGCAGAGAGAGGTTGAGATGTAAAACAGAAACATGCGGATGAATAAGTATGAGGATATTAGGGATTAATGCAGTGAAACACAAGTTCTGGGGGTACAGGGTTGTAGCCAGAGATAGGGAAGCGAGGCACCAGTAAAAAGACTGGGAGGAATAGGAGATATTAAGAGGTAATTAAAATAGCAATTAACCCATTTTGATGCCTCCCATCATGCTGAGTATGCTGCTTAACTTCCTACCTGCAGCTGGGAGACGGCTCTTAAAATGTTGTGCCTGTTCTGGAGGAGAGAGGAGGGCGATGAATGAGCCGAGGACAGGGCCTGCTGGAGCCAGGGCACTTGTTGCCATGCACAGGACAACTATAAGAAAAGAAATGCATTAAATTTTTAACTGCAGTTCACACAGAAGATTCCATTATTCTGAATAATTGAAGGTTCTGTATGTAACTCTGGAGAAAGACAGTTAATTGTTGAAATATTAATGTTTTGGGTTAGCATTCAGACCAGTACAGTATTTGACAACTTGGAAATGAGATTCAATAATCATCTTTCTCCAGTTATAAACAGCACTTTTGATTTTGTACAACTGACAAATAAAACAATGGAAGTCTTGTATGTTTGAAAATATTCACTGACTACACGTGTATTAACTGTGTTTAAAATGGATTTAGAAGTTAGCAACAACGTTTATGTCAGTGTGTGTTGAATGAACATGTGTTTGACTGAGTTTACCTTGGCAAACCAAAGAAAGTCGTGGGTGATGGAGGTGGAGCAGCACTGGATCTCCACCAGTGGGATTTGATCTTCAGCTGTCACCAGGATGTTTTCCTTGTGGTAGAACACAGTAGCCAAGTACACGCCCCTGATGAGATTGAACCAAGACAAGACCAAATTAAATGAATTTTGACAGACCGTCCAGTTGGAGACATATTAATATTCAGATAATGCTGTTATCATTGTAAATAACACTTTAATTCCCCCTCCAGACATGTTCTGAAGTTTGTAAAGATACTTTGCTATGATTAATATTTTGTTTAAAATCCTCCCAGTCATGTGCCACTTCCCACAGTTCAGTGATTTCTCATCACTAATCTTGACGCTACAGCAGCTTCAGTGTAACTGCAGTTCTTTTTTAATAACCATAACAGGTAAGAGTTTGGACTTTGTCGTCTACACTGTTGTAATCGCATCCCATTTAATCTGTTACTCCCCAAACCCTCAAGACACAGTGGGGCAGGTAAGACAGATGGAGCGCTACCTCTGTAGGAGACGAACAAACTTGGTGGCGGACTGGAACAGTTGTTTGATGCCTCGGGACACAGACAGACGCTTGCTGGGACTCTGGGGCTTAGAGCTCTCTGTGGAGCGGGGGAGAGGAGGATCAGACAGGATGAGAATCACTTTATCTGCCAAAGTACATTCACTGTGCATGCATGGGATATTTAAACGGGTGAAAGTGGTGAAACAATTTCCCCTGTAATCAAAAGAGTTGATACAGTGCATGCTGCTGATATAAACGGTGTCCTATAGACATAAAATTCTATGAAATGAGCATATCAGGTCCTTATGAAACATCATAACAGTTTATGTTTTGATGTCCTCTATGTTCATTATGTTTTCTGACACTTCAGTGTCTCTTAATTAATACAAGTACAACAGAACACAAGGTCAAAACTATTAAACACCTACAGCACTTGAAAGATAAAAGCAATCCTGATTGCAGATGTGATGATGGAATAAAAAACACACATGCTGTTATTGGATGCATTATGCAGAGAGGAGGGTAGATTGTTTAACTTTTTTTTTTAGTACACGATGAAGTAACATCCAAAAACTACAGTGTTTTCCAGGAGTTAAAAGCAGTAGATTTTAAAGTAGCAGTGTGTAAGATTTAGGAGGACTAAGTGACATCTAGCAGTGAGGACTGCATATTGCAACCATCTCCCAGTTAGGATTCCCTTCAGTGGTCATTATTCAGGAAGTATTTACCAAGAGCTGAATTATCCACAGGGTCTCTTCCTCTCCAAAACAAATGGACCCACAGATTAAAACCAGTAAAAACACTGAATAAAGCAGTTTCACTTTACAAATCAGCGTTTCTCCAACGCTCACCTTTTTTCTGATTCCAGATGTTTGCGAGGTTTTACCGTGAGCCAAACTGTCTGCAGAGGTTTCCTCCTCTCCAAACAAACGGACCAAATGATTTAAACAGCTAAAAACGCTTAATAAAAAGCAGTTTAACTTAAAAAGGTGAGGTGGTTTGGGGATCTGATCAAAATGCCTCCTGGGCGCCTCCCATCGGAGGTGTTCTGGGCACATCCCACTGGTAGGAGGCCCCGGGGCAGACCCAGAACACACTGGAGGGATTACATATCTCATTTGGCCTGGGAACACCTTGGGGTCCACTAGAAGGAGCTGGAAAGCGTTGCCGGGGAGAGGGATGTCTGGGGTGCTTTGCTTGGCCAGCTGTCACAGGGACTAGGCCCCCGATAAGCGATTGAAAATGGATATTCTTCCAATGCTGTTTGGCTTATGCAGGTGGGCCATTAGCAAAGCACATGCTAATGTAAGCTCACCTTTGGTCTCTGATAACTTCAGATTGAGGCGTTCAGGAGGTTTTTACTAGGGGCCAAATTATTCGCAAAGGTCTCTTCTCTCCAAAACAAGCAAATCGAGTTATTTAAACCAGTAAAAACACTGAGTAAAGCAGTTTCACATTTTAAAAATCAGTGTTTGATTTCAATTCTGGGCTACTGTGGAAACATGCCACCATAGTGATCTCTGCAGATGAGGACTTGCTCCCTATGTAGGTATAAACGACTCATTCTATGTTAACGAAAACCTGCCGATTTTTATTTTCAGGTGATCATATACCAAAGAAAACACATTTCTTATATTATATTCCATTTTAGCCAATATATCCCCCTAAATCTTACACACTGAACCTTCACTAGAGAAGAAATGGAGGAAAATTAGATATAGTAAATATGTAAATATTAGGACATCAAAATTGGCCAACAAGGTTAATATATTTTCCCTTTTTAATGTGACAGAAAACATAGTGCCTCTGTGGTGATAAATACATCTCATCCATTTCACGGACCCATTATGCTCGCTTCACAGCAACTGCACATGCAATCGTTGCATCACCAAGTGTTACCTATACAGAATCCTCTGTAATGTGGTTCTCTGGCGTCTTCCAGCAGTTTCCTCACAAGGCCCTCGTGATTCCTGAACTGCGACTTCACTCCGATGCACTCTCTCCAACCTGCACAGGAAGGAAGAGAGAAACAAATCATCGCTTTCATTTTTATGCAATTAGGGAAAATCATTCAAGACATCAAGAACTCATTTGCAGGCGAGTCCTGAGTGCTGCTTTTTTCCTATCTTGGTGATTAGGAGGCAAGAGCAATTGCATGCGAGACCATCTGTGTGCTGCGACTTGTTTCAGTGCTGAATCACTCTGGGCTGCTGATGTCTCCTTTCAAGTTAGATACGAAGTTAAATGGTGTTATGCTGCCTTTAAATGGAACTGGTGAGCTGGTGTTTACGACATGGGGGGTCGTGAATATGAACTCATGGACCCGTAGCTCTCAGAAAATTTCCACCTACAAGGTCATGAATACTACAACAGGGGGGACTCTACTCATGAATAAGGTTAACACGACCCCATTTCAATGCAGCAGTACTTAGAGGACCAGTGTGTAGGATTTAGGGGGATATATTGGCAACTGAATAAAAGCAGTATATTTTCTTTAATGTATAATTCTGAAAATAGAATCATTGTTTTTTCATTACCTTAAAACGAGCTGTTTATAATACTACATTGGATTTATAAAGCGGTGTCTGGATACTCAAATACGCTTTACAAAGAATAACAACAACAAAACAAAGAGAGAAAATATAATGACACAGTGATGAAATAATCTATAAGAAGGGAAACAGTGCAGAAAGGGAGAACAGGCTCACATTTTTTGGAGGTTATAGGCAGTATATCTACATAAGGAGCAGGTCGTAGTCTATTGAGTCTGCCACAGTGCCCAGAATGGACAAACCAACACTGGCTCTAGATAGGGCCACTCGTGTTTTTGCGTCAGCCATTGTAATTGGCAGCCCCTCCGCAACAAGATGCATCGGAAAAACACTGTTACTTTTAACGTTAAACTGCTACATTCAGTTTTTTTTGCTCTTTATCGAAAGTATTTTTAAATGTGTAGACAAAACATAAACACCATAGAGAACAGTCTGTGCCAGTTAAGTATTCATGAGGCCATAAATGTCCTTTAATTGTCCAGACATTGACGGTGAAGCTGCGTCCATGTCTTCTGAAATAAAGACAATCCACATCTCCCATTTTCTGGGTAATATCTCTCCTCTGAGACCTCAGGGAAAAAGTCATCTCTTCCATTAGAAAGATCTCCTTGATTATATCTATCCGTTGTTTAAAGCTTGAGGCTCAGATTTGTACCAGTTACACAGATGCCAATCTTATTTATTTCTCACATCTTCCCTTATTGCACCGAAATACAGGACCTCGACATCAATAGAAACTTCATATCCCAAAATCTTTTTTATGATTGAATGATTTTTTGGACGTGTCAAAAAATTCAAATATCATTCAAATAAAATATGATCAGTTTTTTTTCAGTGGTTTGAATCACTGGGTCCATTTGTTTTGGAGAGGAAGAGACCTCTGCAGGACGATTCGGCTCCTGGTGAAAATCATCTAAACATCTAGCTCCTAAGTTACCAGAGAAAAAGGGTGAGCACACATTAGCAGGTGCTGGGCTAGTGACCTGTCTGCAACCACTTGAATAGTGTTGGAGAAATGCTGATTTGTAATGTGACACTGCTGTATTCAGTGTTTTTAATGTTTTAAATCACCTAGTCCATTTGTTTTGGAAAGGAAGAGCCCTTTGCGGATAATACGGCTCTTCGTGATAATCTCCTGAACATCTAGATCTTAAGTTATCAGAAAAAAGAGGTGAGCAGGTGCTGGGCTAGTGGCCTGGCTCCAACATGCCAAACAGCGTTGGAGAAACACTTATTTATGAGCATGAGACCTCTGGGGATATTTTGGCTCTTGGTAAAAACCTCCTGAACAGTGAACACTGAGGGAATCCTAACCGGGAGTTCACGCTTGGCACATGGGAGAAGTTTCAGCTGGTTGCAGTCTGCAATCCTCGCCACTAGATGCCACTAAATCCTTCACGCTGCTCCTTAACTGAGACAGCAACATGCTGAATATCACTCGTATCACTACTTTTGGTTGTTTTCTGACTTATATTTGGATTTATATGAACATTTTTGACTTTGAGTCTCCATTTCAAAAACACTGTCTGGCATTTCTTGCATCACTGCACAGTTTAAAGTGGAAAGTAACAGCACGTAATGCAGCGAGAGAAAAGGGACGGCATGCAAGAGAGATTATGAGCCCAATTCAAACTCAAAGCACGGGCACAAGGCCCATTGACTCGCAGTGACATCTTTAATTCTCCACGTTTTAATAATTCATTAATCTACCAGCCATGAGTGGATTCCACTTTTTCACATCAAGCTTGATGTCAGCCAAGTAATTTCATTACACAGGGACAGAGAGAGCGAGAGTGAGAGGGAAAAAAAAACGGAGCCCCTTTCAAAGCTGTAAGTCCACATTCATCAAAGTTTGCAGTTCGGTATACTCACTGGAGGGGGCAGCGCTGACTGGAGTGGAGCACTGAGGCGGGCCCCATCCTTTCACATTGTAGGCACTCACTCTTACAAAGTAATGCGCTCCCTGCATTTGGAGAAGCACCAGACCGCCAAATTATCACCATGCATTAACCTTATGAATCGTTCACTCTGGGACAAAGAAATCACATACCGCTGTCATTATTAATTCATCTGGTTAAGTAAGGCAGTTGACTGCGAAAAGTGTTCTCTTATGGGAAGTGGTTCGGCACAGTAGATGATGATTGGGGCGCAATAAATACAGTCTGTGTGTAGGTCTAGAGGTAATGTGTGTGAATTCTGCGTGTGTGCATGACTGCATTTCCCAAAACCATTTAGCTTTGAATGCGCGCGTGCGTATGTCTACACTATGTGTGTGCAGTTAGAATCTATAGACGTCCTGAAGGGTTCCCGCCTCTGTGTGTGTGTGTGTTCGTGCTTCCTACTATATGACTTACTGCTGTGAGTCCCTTGATAACATAGGATGGGTTCTTGGTCTCTGTGACTTGGGCTGAGCCAAGGATGCGTTTGAAGCTGGCTGAGGTGCTCCATTCCACTGTGAACACAAAACAATCTCAGTGACAGATTATTCTCTGGCTTTGCTCAAAGCCCCCATAGGGGAGAACTAAGGATTTGAGTGTTTACAGTCTCAGGAACTTGCTGTACCTGGGCTTAATCCACCCTTGGCTGCAAACTATGACATTTATGCAGCTGTAAAACTAAGTAGCTAAAAAAGAGAAGCCAAACGAGATCCATAAATATGAAGCTTTTATAGCCGTCAGCCTGAATGATGTATGAGTCCTTGATTATATTATACCTTTATTTAGCCATAATGTCTCTCTTCATGTTTCGATCAAGGCTCCTATATTATTAAAAGGTAACCTTGGTATTTCTCAACCTGGACCCTATTCTCACGTGTTTTTGTGACTAATGGGAACAACAATTTTTGATGCTGGTCTAGACTTGAAAGAAAGTGCTTCACCATTCATGAAACAGGCTGCTATGTCACCACTTAGGGCATGTGCATCATCAATGTATGTCCACTAGAAGTCCTTGTTTTTGCTACTGACAGGCTCAGAGTGTTGTTTTAAGTTTCTGATAACATTATGGAAAAGATCTAAACAGAGGTTGACTATTTTGTATAGGAGTAAAGCCACGTTTCTACCAAGTAGTACAGTACTAATGGAAGTGGTCTGTACCGTCCCCATTTTTGGTCCCCCCTCTGTTGGGGAACCTATGTCTTCTGAAATAAAGACAATCCACATCTCCCATTTTCTGAGGAAAATTGCTCACAGATCTGGTACTAAAAGGTGGAGCTGTGAACACTGCAGTCTGATTGGTCAGTAGAGGACGGTCACTCTGCTCAGGGCTGAGTTGTGTCTGGTTTTGAGGCTCATGTAACCACTGTTCATACTGTGGAGAGTTTGATTAGTAAACTGGAACTATAAAATGAAAGGATGTTTTGCTGCCTCTCACAGCAGCTGGAGTCGGAGAAAAAATCACTTCATTCACTGGGCCGACTGCCGGCAACTTTTAAGGTGGAACGTTAACTTGTAATGTTACTCAATGCATGAGTTGATGACGTGAATACATTACTTTAGTTTTAATTTTCACTTTTGGATAACAGACACTTTTAGTAATGTGTGGATCTTTAAGCATTTAAAAAAATATATAAATTTTGACGGGTTATGTGAACGTCATATATTCTAATCCTCACTCAGAGAAAAAAAAAGCATCGCAGAGTGTTGTTCCTGTGGGCTACAGCAACACAAAACCCCTGAGCTTGCCTGAAAAGGACTAAATGCACAAAGCTGCTATTTTTAAATATCCCATGGACAGAGACTCTCACTGCAGCCTGTTCTATTTTGTTCTGAAAATGTTGGCGTGCAGCCTCGTTCTGTGGACGATTAACGAGGCACAGACTTCCATCTGTGTCACAGGTGATGAGGAAACACAGCGAGTGTTATGGAGCAGTGAGTGACAACAACCACGCCCACATGAAAGAGTACTGTTTGCAGTAGAAACCCCAGGGTCTAGGTACCATGTCTGAAGGGTTACTTTGGTTTCCAGATCCTTTTTGTTTAACCAGCCAGTTGAAACAGCCCTGAAATTGCTATTGCGGAACACACCAGACTCCATTTAAATAAGCAGTTATTTTATCACTGTAAAACACACTTCATTCAAAGCTGGCAGAAACAAAATAAATCACAAAAACTATCTTAGTTTGTCTCTCCACTGTTCCAACAATCACCTAATGTGGTTTGGTCAAAATAAACCCTTCATTCTTTGGTGTAAAAAAAATGTTGCCTCTATACATGCTAAAATGACTTTATTTAAATGGAGTCTGGTGGGTTTGCAGATAGCCATTTTGGGGCTGTTTCTGGTCAAACTAAAAAGGATCTTACCCTCTAACAAAAATAATAAATATTAATACTGAAGCAATTTAAAAAGAAAAGCTGTTGTTCCCATTAGCCACAACAAACATGGTAAAATATGGTCTAGGTTGAGAAACACCAAAGATACCCTTTATTTCCCCACTATCCATCCTTTCATTTCAGTGTTGTTTCCCACCACCTACCTCTGTAGCGGGTAATGAGCCCCATGGTGTCGCCCTCTGGCTCCTTAATTGCCACAAACAGAGAGGATGTGCTGGTCACCAGTATAGACACATGACTGGGAGGTCCAGGGAGCTCTGTGTGAAGCATTTCGACAGAACATTGTTCAAAATGAGCACAGCTTAGCCCTGAGGGTAAACGATGCAGAATACACCACAAAAGAGAATACGTATTGTAAGAATTATACGTACTGTGCTGCATACGTTCTTATTAAAACTCAGTCCTATTGGAAAAGAGCTGTACTGAATGTCTTTCTTTTATTTAACATTTGAAGCTTCTATTGAGGTTTTTGAATTAAGCTTTCATATTTTATGACATCTTAACCCCCTCAAAAAATTAAATCCTCAAACAAAATCCTTAATTTGAATGAGGTGATTTTTTTAATTAAATCAACTTTATTTAATGAATAAACATGTTTTATGATGCTGTTAGATTGTTGCTTCATCACCCTGTTAATACAGTGTGTGTGCAGTTTTCTGCAGTAAAAATACTGTTTTTGAAAGGCTTAACGCTAACAAATATGGATTGGAGCAGAATATTTCTTTTGATGCAAATATGGTGTAAATTATGGGATCTTTTTTGAATCAATTTTTAAATTTTGGACTTCACAACGCTCTGGAGTTATTGGAAATGTCTGGATCACATGAGACAGAAACACACCTACACAGCCATCACTGGAATCTAATTCTACAAATATCAAGTATCATCCTAATAATATTAGTGTAGCCTAATCTTTACGTGCAACTGTGCAGAAATACTGTGTTTAAACAGAATGAATAGACATTCAAAATGTTAATTTAGATTACAAATGTCAACCTTATAAATGAGATTTCAAACTATTTGGTAAAGCTTTATTTTGGAGTGTATCTTTTTACAACATACTGTATTTTTTTGTTTTTGTTTTTGTTTTCTTACCATGAGCCAAATTAGCCACAGAGGTCTCTTCCTCAACAAAACAAACAAGCAAGCCTCTATGTATGCAGCTCCTTATATGTGGAATCTTCTGCAGAAGGACTTAAAGTTGCACTCGTTGGTTCCTCTCGGCCGTTTCAACGCACAGTTGCAGGATTTTTGTACACAGTCTTCTATATGTCAGTTTCACGGTGCGCTTAGCTGGTTGTTGTAATCATGTATAGTTGCAGTTTTTTGCGTTTTTATGGTTCATTTCTAGTATATATTCACATATTTTTTGGCTTTTCTTTGTAGTAATCTTATTTTGTGTTTTATGCTGCTTGTTTTTGAGCTTTACATTTTTATTCTGTATTTTTATTCAGTGTGGTCTGTAACTTACGTTGCCGCCTGTCTTGGCCAGGACACTCTTAAAAAAAGAGTTTTTTCTGGTTAAATGATGGTTAAATTAATAAAAATAGAATAAAAAATTCTGTTTTCCTGATGCTTGCAGAGGAGCTGCTAACTATCGAACTCTCGCAAACTGACACGTAAGCGCGAGTGTTCCTGTGCAGAGCCATTGTTTGGTTTGTCCATTCTGGGTGACTGTATAAACATAGCGGTGCAACACGGCAGACTCCATAAAGGAGGAAGCGTTCCTTATGTAGATATAAACAGCTCATACTAAGGTAACGAAAATACAATACTTAATTTCAGGTGATTATACACTGAAGAAAACATACTTATATTATGTTCTATTTCTACCCATGTAACCTCCCTAAGATCTGACACACTGGACCTTAAATGGTATGCAACTGAGGCACACACTTTTGACACCCAACAGTTTCATGTATGCAGTTACAGTGTAAATATTGCACAACAAAACCACTAAATCCCGCTAAGCCAACTCTCAATGGACAACCACAGATAAATTATTTATTTTCTTATGCCGACCTGAATCTTGTTATCCTGGCCCTCAGCCTAACCAACCAGGGTTACTACTAAAAGTTAGAGGTTTTCCCGTTGGAGCTCTGTGTTGCCCCCAGACACCGACTCTCTACCAGCTCTGTATGGAGATGAACCTGCACTCTGACCTGCTTGCCCATGAACAGACTCCGTGAACAGTTTCCCTACAGGAATCCGCAAACTATCTCAATATTACTATTTAAGCCGTAGCCTAAGCACCAGCCCGGTTAAAGATGAATTTCTTGAGTTTTATCAAATGTAATTGGGACTTCAGCCATGACCCAGAGTGAACAGATGAAGTCACAGGCCTCAGACAAAAACACATCTATATTTTACATTTAGCTGCCACTCTTATCCAGAGAGGATTGTAACAAGAGCATGGTTAATTTCCCTGCACCAAGAATAAGAGCTGCTGCCTTATTGCCCTTAAAATAACGCTGTGATCATAAAACAGACAGGGGAGAGAGCTAGAGGTGCTTGAAAGAGAAATTAAATGAGAGCTAAGGAGACACATTTATACAGAGCAATTTGAGTAGATACAGTGGGGAAATCATCACATAATTCAAGAAAAAAAACATGAGAGTTTGAACCAATGGAGAGCCACGAGGACGAGGACTTGAAAAGGTTGGTGCAGTGAAAGGAAAGCTAAGAGGCCCGGTATAGCACAACACAGGTTGCGCCGAAGCCTTGGGTGTGGATTTCCAGGCAGCACCAGGGTTTTGAATTTGATACAAGCAGCCAGTGGCAGCCGGTGGAGAGAGTGTAGGGCATGGGAGGATTTGGAAAGGTTGATGACGAGGCAGTCTGTTGAATTTTGGATGAGTTGAAAGGGGTTGAAGAGAAACTTTCAAGGGGCCGGCTAGGAGTTACAAGAGTCCAGACAGGAAATCACTAAAACTTAAGCAAGAGGTTGGGCTGGGAATACCTGATTACTGTTTTCTTGTCTGCACTGATGTGGGGATTTGAAGAGGGGAGTTAGGAAGGAAGTAGTTGTACCTTGTTGAGAGTTTGAAGACAACAGAAAGAAATCAAGAGCGCCAGTATTTCAAGCAAGAGAGGACTGAAAAGAGACAGGCCTGCGACCTCGCCAGTGTCCCAAGATGTACTCCAAGAAAATGCCACAAGCTGACCCGAGACCACTGACCTGTCTTTTGGAAGTTCTGTCTCATCCGGCAGTACAGTTGCAGCCTGAGGCTCCAGAGGCGGATGTGTCTCTGGACGTCAGCGTGCGCCTGAGGTCCTGCCCCTGCCTTCCTCAGTAACTCCTTCTTCCTCTCCTCCACCCGTTTGCTCGCCAGTGCCACCAGGGCATCCAGCTTCAGGGCCCATTCTGCAGGTCGGCACACTGTAGGGAAACACAGAGAGATTCTGAATATGATTTGAATTAAATCAAACCCAATATCTTCTGACAGAATCCTATTGTTACTTTATTGATATCGATGTATTTGTCAAAAATATCATGATATTTGATTTTCTCCATAGCGCTATTGTGATAATATTGTATAAATATTTACACAATAAGATTTCTGATTAATAATCGTCAGTAAGGTGGATATGATGACTAATTAGGTACCTAATTAGGTACACCCAGTGGAAATGAAATGAACTGTTGACTGTGAAAGTTATGCCACTGTTAGTGTGATCACTCTGCTGATGGAAGCTTGAGACAGACTCAAGTCGTCACTGCTGCACTGTTGCGTTTTCCCAGTTTTCCAAATATCTTAGCATTGTGATCATTTTATTTCTGGTGTTTTAGTGTTAGGTGGGAGATGTGTGTGTATCTTTTAATGAGCTCAACCACACACATTATCCCTGCATGATCAAATCTGTAGTATTTCATTTACTCAATCATCCAGCGTTTGGAGAACATTACTCTGGCGTCTTTGTCTTTCCACCATTTTCTCCTCCTCCTCCCTGCTCCTAACAGTATTTCACCTTGGGAGCTGTAACTGTCTGAGAGATATTTTGTACTGAAATTTAATTGAAATGCGGTTTATATTTCCTGTCAAAATGTCATTAACGTTTAAATTCATTGTCATTAAAAACTGATTAAAAATGTAAGAAATAGGTAGTTAAAAAGGCAACTTTAATTTAAAGTGATTTAAAACATACCACCTTTAAAGATATTGTTCAGTTAAAGACAAATGTATTGTATGTTTATTTTGATCGAGAGTAAAAGGTCACAAGACTGGAGTTCAGGGGTCGCACGTGTTGCATAATGGGCTGAGGCAGTATGGCGGAAACATGGCTACAGAGCAGAGAGCTGACATGGTTGCAAAGGAAGTACATATGGCCCCAAATTGATAATATTCTGCATGGTCCAAGAGGCACACATGGTAATTTTTTGCACCTTTATTTGAGTTTGTATCTGATTATAACATTCGTTTAAGTGGCCTGTATGGACGTTTGATGAGAAATTCTAAAAGTAATTATAAGATTTGTTTCCATGTTTTATATTTTTTGTATTTTTTTGTCTAGGTGCCTGCAGAGGAGTGAAGGATGGAAATAAAAAGACATCTGCATGATGCATGACCATTATTTCCTTTGACCGGTGCAGTTACTGGAGCTCTTTTAGGGCTAAGATGCTCTGTGAATAACTTTCTAGTCTTAACTTCAAGAGGAAATTCTAAGAAAAGGTCAAAAATCTAAGAATTTCTTGAAATTTCGTTACTAAGAGCAACTTTTTGTACTAGAAGCTTTGTGAATATGGCCACAGGATAAAACAACACTTACAATATTATGATATCCAAAATCTAAGACTATATCTGTTCTCATATTACAATATCGATATCATATGGATAGACTGCCCAGCCCTATATTACTATATATTTAAAAAACAAGACTTACAAACAGGGTTATGTCTGGCTCCCGCCTTCGTCAACACATGAAGCAGAGGGGAATTGTGGGTAAGGGCAGCCACGTCCAGAGGGACCAGGCCCTGCTCGCTCACCCTGTTCACCCCCTTCTCCCTCTCCCAGTCCTTCTCCTTCTTCTCCCCTCGCTCCCACATGCTTCCTCCTCCTCCCCCTCCACAGTTGGTATGGTCTCTGGACAGCAGGCTTTGCACGGCCAAAGTGTCCTCATTTTCCACCGCTTCCCACAGGGTCTTGTACTAACGGGGAGCAGGGGAGAGGGCCAAGGGCCAATAAGGGGTGGGCGGGCGAGCGTGAAAGACAGAGGAAGAGAATTCATACTCATAAGAGAGATTTATTTTATGGGGGAAAGGGAAAGGGAGTTGCTGTGCAAAGAAAGAGGCAGCGGATGAGACGATAATACGGCGACACGTAAATCAAATCGTAAATCAGAGCAGCAATCTCGCCTGGGATAATGTATTCAGAGTGACACACAGTTAGCATGTAATGGCATAATAAGATCTTGTCATTTCAAAAAACAAAATGACAATCTGCTAGACAGGAAAGCATTTTAACCAAAGCAAAGATCAACAATCTTCACTGTCAAAAGAGCCATTTTTTACTAAAAACATTAGAAAACATAGCCACACGCAGCAATCCTGGGTTCAAGCCCTCTCTTGGTCAATAGAGGGAAGCAGCTTAATTACCCAAAATCAAAGCCATAAGCAAATTACTTTGGTGCATCTGCATCTCGTAGGATGAGATCTGGGCTGATAAACTTGGCCTCGATAAAGGATGTGGAGCCATAGCTTGTCATGACTTCGTGACAAGCCACACACACACACACACTTTTTTTTTTTGCTTGTTTGTTTATTTTTGTCTTCTCTCGCCAGGTTTAAATGTCAGTAATTTGAATACTGTGAGTGATATCGTTGTGTATTGAGCTTTCTTTGTTTCCTGCTTTGCAAAAAATTCAATAAAAATATGTTTGTGAAAAAAAAGTGATAAGCAGCAGCAAGCGGGCTTTGGGCTTCACAAGGATAAGCTTGTGTAATTCAGTCTAAAGACGCAGTGAGACAATCTCACACTTGTCACACCATTACAATGTATGCAGCATTTTCATAACAGCACACTTAAAAGCCTCGCCATTCGCCCCCCCTTTATCTGAACTGAACGAAACTTGGTCTGTACGTTCAGATGATGATGATTTAAATCATGATCATGATTAACGGTATCTGTTCGCAGCATGCAACAAGCATGTTTTCTTTGGTGTATAATCACGTGAAAATGAGAATCATTGCATTTTTGTTATCCTAGAATGAGCCAGTTGTATATCTACAGAGGGAGAAGGTCCTTGACTACAGAGTTTGTCATGTTGCATTGTTTCTACAGTAGCCCAGAACGGAAACCAAACTCTCAGCACATTTAAATGCACAGTTAAGTGGAGCTACTGTTACAGCACAACTTGGCCATTCAATTGGACTACTGTCCTTGTCCCAGTATACAAGCACAGGAGGGGAATCGATTCACTGACCAAAGAATGACCGACTCTGCTATGCTAGGTGGCGTTTTGCCCCCTTTCAGCCTGTTATTACTGGACCTTTTTCTGGTTGACCTATTGCATCACAGACCAAAGAATCTAGCATTGTCCAGCTGTTCCACCACTTTTTTTAACAGGTCGCCATTTTGTGTTTTCCTCCCATCCCAGAATTTAAAATATTAAACTCTTTCCGCTACTTTTTGCTTTTGCTACTCGATGCCTGGGTCAAAGCCTGGGATGGAAACCGGAACATGTGCAAAGCGCCTAGGTTTGGGTCCTATACATACGGGAGTAATTCGACTCCCAGTCGCATTATCTGGGTGTGTTAGTCCGACTTTGATAAATTCGATTTCGGACTATTTCAGTCAGATTAACATGTTTACATGGTTTTACATGGTTTCAATCAGGCTGACACAATAAATCGATTTTCTCTAATGTCATGTAAACATAGCCTACTTTCTGGCTCTATACGAGGCTATTCATGCTTTCACATTGGCCCCTGCAGTTAGCAGCCCCTCTGCGACGAGCCGAATAGTGACAGAAAAACATTGATTTCTGATGTGAAGCTTCTTTATTAAGTTACCACTTTTAATCTCTTGTCTGTTTGTATCGAAGAGAGGGAGACCTCTGTGGATGACCCAGCTCCCAGTAAAAAGCTCCTGAACAATGAACACTGAAGGAATAGCTACTAACCGTCAGTTCACGCTTGGCACACAGGAGAAGATTCAACTGGTTGCAATGTGTAGTCCTCACCTCTAGATGCCACTAAATCCTACACACTGCTCTTTTTAAACTTAAATGATCACACAATAATTTTGCAGTCATTCCCTGTTGAAGACCTAAGACTTACAGCATCTGCAGACTTGCTGTGGTGTTTTGGTGTGTCCGTTTCCGTGGCAACAGATGACTCTCCTCCCCTCAGTCTGACGGACAGGTTTCTGTAGATGCGTTTGGGCGAGACGGGACCCAGAGAGCGCCGGCGCTGGGGTGGGTTCCTCATGGACATGACAGGAGAGGAGAGGAAGACAGGAGATAGCTGAAGAGAACAAAGAAGGAAGAGGAAGCAGTGAGCAGTGTGAGGGATTGGTTAGTTCATGGACAGAAAGATTAGGAGCCCCAACCTAGGAGCCATAGAGGGGGAAGACGGGGTGAGAAAAGTGGCATTTGATATAGAAAAAGTGACAACATGGGGAGAATGAGGAGAGTGTGAGAAAGGTGAAAGTCATTAGAAACCTGGAGGAGTTGATAGCGGAGAATGAAGTGAGAAATAAATAAAAAAACAACAGAATATACAGTCAGGCTCACACAGATTCTTCTACAGTAAAGGCAATTTTCTGCCGACTTGACGGGTGAGTATAGGCTGAGCTGAGTAGTGCTGTTGTGTGGGTGGATAAATGGATAAAAGTTACAATGCCTGTACACAGTAGATGAAAAATGCCTTGAAGCATTTATTTTTTGTGCCTCTTACTATTCTCCCTTTTGTTCTTCCTTTTTCTCGCTATTATGTGACGCCAGTTTTATTCGCTCTGAATGGAGTCTCTCAGCGCACAAAGCGACCGACCCATCAATCTAATTAACTAAAGAAAAGCAATCTCATGCAGAAGAGCCAAAATTCTTTCCTCATAATAAATACGAATCTCCTCATATCATCAGCACGACGATAGAAAATCCATCATCGCCACTACAGTAATGATGGTTCATTATCAATTCCATCGCCTTTTCATCATTACAATCAGTCACTTTTGAGCCTGAAAATCTGTCTTACAGTTTTTTTTTCCAACACATGACGCCAAGCAAGACGCAGTTCTCCCCCTCCCTCTCGCTCTTCAGTCAGCAACTCTTCTCCTTACATTTGTCACTGTCTTTCTTCTCATTCCCCCCTTTTCTCTCCTCTTTCTTTCACAGCCGTGTAGTTTGGAGTGATTTTAACGTCGCCTCGGTTTACGTCATGCCCGGAGCATTCAGATCTGAAGAGCATCTTTGGGGAAGGGGGGATACTCAAACTCTATCCTCTGTGTCATCTCTCTCTCTCATCACCGCTCTCCCGTCTAAAGGAAAGCTTCAGATTTCAGTGTTTTATGGAGTTGAATCTCAAGTCAAATCCACTGTCCTTGCGTGAAAGTGAATACTCCCCTAGTTGGTGCCAGCTGAGGACAGAATATGAGGGCTCTGGCCACGACGACGCCACATCACAATACCGTGCTACTTCACCGTCAAACTCACTGGCTTGCACAGTAGCTACACTGTCTATATGTGGGGATGCGGGTGTATTGTGTAATATACCAGCCACTGTTATTGGTACAGTTTTCCCTTGTTTGTTTATTATGTCTTACATCAGTTGCGGAAAGTGCTGATGGAACAGTTGAGGGAGAAGATAAGCTTTAGTGTTTGTCTTTTTTAGGCAGCACAGAGATAAGACACCTGGGAGGAAAAGAAAAACATATTTGCAAACTGTGCTGTTATTGCAGCAGAGGGAATATGTGAGTGGGGTCTTGTTAGGCACTTAAAAAGCACCTACGCTGGTCCACAAACAGACATACACAATAGATTCATTGTGGTTTTGTTGCATGTCAGTACCTCAGGTTGTGGTGATGTGGGTTTTTTATCTCAGTACCGTGGCCCACACGCTGAGAGTTAGGTCTGCTGCAGCATATTTGCAAATAGGCTTTCAGTTTTGTCGTTCTGCTAAATGCCGTGGCTCACAAGTTCAGATGTGCATGGAAACATCTGATGACTAATAGTTCTCAGCCCACAGGAAGTGATGCTGGATATTAATTTGTGCAAACAAACCGCAGAGGACATCACATTCAAAGGTTATCAGGCAGAATCTAACTTTGCTTGCAGACATGCATTTTGTCCACTGCAGTTGCGTGTCTTTCAGTTTATTTAGAGACACAGGGGCATTGCAAAAAGGCATTCACAGATAATAATAGTTGAATGAACAACAGCAAAACATTAGGCACTGAATACTTTGGCACGCCATACAAAAAGTGTAATCTCAGTGTTGGGGAGAAGTGAACCACACATAATCAAACAAGTAGTTTAATTATTTTTTGCAGTAGCTTTCTGGTAGTTCAACTTCATTCATACTTGATTAGTGATTCAAGTATCGTGCCTTTGCAGTAGCTGCTCCAAAGCTTTGGAATAGCCGTCCACTCTCAATCAAATGTTCCCCCTCCATTTACACTTTTAAGACAAATCTTAAGACGTACATGTTTTCAGTGGCCTTTGGTTGCTCGTAGTGGTTTTAATAATTTTGTATTTTACAACCTTTTAATGTATGTAATTGTTCTTAGCGGTGTAATTCTGTTTTACAGTTGTGTGCATGTCATATTGCTATATATTTGTGTGTCATTCTTTTAATTTGTACGCCACTTTGGTCAACTGTTCTTAAATGTGCTATATAAATAAACTTGATTTGATTTGATTCAAGTAGGTAAAGTACTTATTTGCATTTTTGTGTCATTCACTACTGAAACTAAAAACAATAATAGGACATAAAAGGAATGATTTTTATGTCATCATTGCTTCTCTACTGTAATTTAACCCCCTTTGACCACAATTTATCAAGCATTGATTACTGCAATTTATTAACTAATGTCCAGAGAAGTTGTTGCATGCTATTTTTTAGATGTTACGTGACTAACTCCTGCTTGGTGCAATACCTCCACCTGGACTCTAGTGTCTGGAAGGCAGGTGTTTGACTTATGGACATTGCATGCAGAACCAAAGCTTTGCACTTCCCCATGAATATATATGTTTTTGGCTCATGTAGGCTATGCAATAAAGTCAATTAAGTGGCATTTTTACTGCCATGTGACTTTTTTGGATTATATTTTATTGTGATTTCATTCATTATTCTAATAGTTTAGCTATATTTTGCAGTAGCTTGCTGGTAGTTCAGTGTCATCCATACTTGGGTAGTGATTCAAGTAGTGTTATTACTTTTTTTGTGCCATTTTTTAGTCATTAACTACTAAAAACACAAACAATTTTGGGACATAAAAGGAGTAATTTTATTTTACCATACCTTCTCTACTGTAATTTAACCCCCTTTGACCACAATTTATCAAGTCTTGATTCTTGCAATTTATCAACAAATAACCAGCATGCTATTTTAGAAGTTTCTTGACCAACTCCTGCTTGGTGCAATACCCCCACCTGGACTCTAGTGACTTTTTTGATTATATTTTATTATAATTTCATGCCTTAAACTAATAGTTTAACTATATTTTGCAGTTGCTTTCCTGTAGTTCAACATCATCCATACTTCAATAGTGATTCAAGTATTTAAATCACTTTTTTTTTGCCATTTTTGGGTCACTAACTACTGAAACTACAAACAATAATGGGACATAAGAGGAATGATCTTATCTTGATTGTTCTTGAGGTTGTTGCATGCTGTTTTAGATGTTACATGACAAACTGTTGCTTGGTGCAATACCTCCACCTGGACTCTAGAGTCTGGAAGGCAGGTGTCTGACTGATGGACACTGCATACAGAACCAAAGCTGACATTACTTTGCACTTTTTGAATAGTTTATTTTTCTTATTTTTGTCTTATGAATGCAATAAACTCAGCTGCGTGGCATTCTTGCTGGCATGTCACTTTGTATAACATTTTATTACACTTTCAAGCATGTACATTGTCAGCATGGACAGTCTTTTACAAAGTAGTTTGAACTTTAAATGTAGCTGGAGTTAACAAAACCAGATTCCTCTTTCAGCTTCCTTTGCTGTGGTTCAACTTCTTTTAATGTGAAATAAGTGGCAGTTTGCAAAGCTATGATTTCAAAGGAGCTTCCCCAACACTGTGTAATCCCAGCAGCACTATCAAAGCCATGTCGGGTATTAAAGTAGCTACTAAACTATATACAAACCTGATTAACGCCACGCAGGGAAAATACCAGAAACAGAAACTATCATACGTCCATAGGTAAAAGTATGAAACGCAGTGGAGCAGTATGATCGATGCATTTACACAACAGGTTAAAAACTACGCCCAGTGTGAGCATTAATATCCGTTAAAAGTTTTAATTCTTACCGTTGAGTCTTTACTTTCACTTTAATCGGCCTTTTCTCCAGCGCTGCACCGCTGCTTCTACATATTTAGTCACATATAATCCATTTTACCGACTTCAGGAGTTTTCACCTCTGAGGGTGATGCGCACCTGAACGTTACACCCGACTGAGGGACTGACGCTTCTCTATACACACATAGACACACACGCGCACACACGTCTTCCTTGTTCCGCCCTCTTCCTACTTTTTGTCTTGTCATTTCTCTGAAACTTTTTTAAAAATAGCCATGAAGAAGTGTTGTTTGATATAAATAACAACCTGATAAGGTTTATATTTGTAGAGTCAGAGGTGAGAGCAAGTCATTGTTCTGCAAGTCATAAGGAAGTCTTTGTACTCATGTCCCAAGTCAAGACAGGCAAGTCCCAAGTCCTAGAGTACCAAACAAATTATAATGCACTCTTCACCAGATTTAATGCCAATTTAACAGAGTTGTAATATTAAATTTCCAAAATTAATGAGTGCTTTTTAAAAAATGCGACTTAACATGATTATAAAAAGTAGTGTTGACATTGAACCTTCAAAGTATACCCTCTTGAGACCTGAACTCTCCTTTTGTATGCATTTTTAATTTCTCCCAGTTATTTAAGATCAGTAGCACCTGAAAAGTATGATAATCCAACGTCTTCAAACTAGTACTTCCTAATTAACAGTGTCTAAGCTTGCTACTGTCGTAAAAGTTGGTCAAATTTGTTGCCATATCAAACTGCAGACATTATTACAAGCATAAATAAAGGAGTTTCAATCATAAAAACGGAGCAGGTGTTGGACATTGTTTACTTTTGTGTCGGGATCGGGGCTGCCGTCTTGACTTTGCATAGATTAGTGTATTGTGGTGTTAATACCACTAGATGGCACATAAAAGTGTCAATGGATGAGGACAACAGGTTTAAGTTAAGCAGAATGTAGTATAAGGTCAAGTAAACCCATACGAGACGCAAGGTCTCAGGAGGGTAATAAAGCACTGTTAACCTGTACGACGACAGACTTAATCTTGTAGTTGTGTTTAACTCATCTCATGGTGAAAAATGTCTATATGTTAATTCATTTATTATCTGTAACTGCTTATCTTATCTGGGCAAGAGGCGTAGGTCACACCTTGGACAGGTCACCAGACTATCACAGGGCTGACACATGGAGACAGACAACCATTCACGCTCACACTGGCACCTACAGGCAATTTGGAGTCACCAGTTAACCTGCATGTCTTTGGACTGTGGGGAGAAGAATAAACCCACGTTGACACAAGGAGAACATGTAAACTCAACACAGAAGGGCCCCAGCTGGCTAGTAGGATTGAACCCACAGCCATTTTGCTGTGAGGCGACAGTGCTAACCACTGCACTGTGACTATCTTTAACTTTCTAGATGTAGAACTAGAGACTGCACCATAGTAGAGAGCCAAGAGCCGCTGCACAAGTGCGCACCGCCATCTCGATCGGCATCTCACTTGGGGGAAAGGTATCAAGTACTTTCAAGTGAAAAGGTTCCAGTCCAAATTAAGTCACAAGTCACTGGTGTTGAAGTCCAAATTGAGTTACAAGTCTTCTTTGATTTCATCAGGTCTAAAGTCATCTAAAGTGTGACTTGAGTCTAATTCAAGTCCAAGTTATGTGACTCAAATCTGCACCTCTGTGTCGACTATATTGTTTACTAATAATACAGATTTTTTTTTTTTACAGCAACAGCACAGTTTACAGATTTGATGTGCCCTTTTAAAACACTCGATAGAATATCTAGTCTTTCTACAAACATATTGAGCAGTGTAAGTGTTGTACTAAAAGTGAAAGCAGTATTGTTTCTGAGCAGTAAAGCAGCTTAATGTTACCAAGCAGACAATACAGTCCTGCAACAGTTCTGTCAGTCTCTACTACAGTTAAATATATATGTGCTTGCCACTGAGTCATAATTACAGAGATATAAAAGTAATAATTACCTTAACAAAAAAAGCTGTGGCTGCATGACCTGTGAATGTCGTTGTCACTGGAAACAGTATGTTGTGATAATGCACGCAGAGTGATGAAGTGTGGGTTGATGACTGGAAACAGGTATAGAGCTATATTTAGGGTATGGCTCAACGCCCCCAGTGATGACTGTTGTGTGTAACTGAGTGGGGGAATTAAATCTGCACAAAATGTTTCTTAATCTATTACTGCGTGATTGTTTTACGCTATAGAGTCATCTTTGTGTGTGCGTGTGTGTGTGTGTGTGTGGAGGGGTTATACACAGGAAGTGGTTGGAGATATATCAAGCCAAATGAGAGAGAAAAGCAAAGGCCAAGCAATGAGGGGAAAAAATGCTTGCATGTTAAGTCTCCACTTATGCTTGGTCAGAAGCTGAATCCATTTGTCTCTGAGCTTTATTGGTCCCCGAAGAATTGTCTATGTGAAATAGTTGTCAAATAAAGTTGACAGATGCGCATCGGCTCGAACCTGAGCGATGAGAGAGGCTCTCTGTCTCTTTCTCTGTTGGTTTATCTCCCTCACAGGGGCCAATAAAACTCTGAGACTGATGGATTTAGCTCCTGTCCAAGCACAAATGGAGACTTTGGAAACAAATATTTTCCACCTGCTTGTCAGAGGTCTGCTACTCTTTTCAGTCAGCCAAACAAGGCTTTGACCACTTCCTGCACACACAGCACTACAACACGGTACACTAACTGCCTCCAATTTGTCAGAGGCAACACATATTGCGCACTGAGAAACTATGCCATTACCCTACACCTGTACACACTCACGCACACTGTCACACTGAAACTCACACTGAGGCACAGCTGAACCGGCTGCACTTCATGTCATGCACTACTTTGATGTGCAATGAACTCTGTTTAAGGAGTAGTAGAGAGAGCTTACAAACTGACATGTTGGTAGTGGCTGATAATCGCCCCCACACTCCTATCATCAGATAGTTGCTCAGTTGCCGAGAGGCTTTTGTTGTCATGGCGATAACCAAATTGTGGCCTTCACTGCTAAATGATACTGCAAACAAACTCATGCATCCCACCATATACTCACAGCGTATTATTCAGCAATGACATTCCTGGGAGGATAAATTGATGCTGATACATCATTTTGAAGATAATGTATGCCTCATCCTCAAATATAATATAAGATATCAGCCTAACCTTGAACTTCAGAGACATTTGATACACTTAGACTTTTGATAGCATCACTGCATGAAAAACAATGGAGCAACAAACCCTTGAGAAAAACAATCTAGGACACAAATAGCTATTTAAGCAATTCAGCAAAAAAAAAAAGGTGTAAATGTGATGGTATTGCAAATAAAATATTTCCATGAGAAAGTTCAAAAGGCCATCTGAAGTTAGTACAGCCTGTACACCAATCAATAACTGACATAATAAAAGAAGTTACATCTAATCGAACCAATCACTTAGTGTGATTTAACTGAGAATCAAAACATTTCACTAGAACAGCCCCACACACTGATAAAATGTCAGGTAAAATTTAAATAGTTATAAGCCCCATGTTACTCTGACTTTTATTAGCAATCTGCTATTGCCTGAAATTATGGAGTAATAACCTGGAATAGTTATACATGATTTCTCACCACACAGAGCCGTCTTACTGAATGACATTGAAATAAGAAGAGGAAATAAGTTATGTTGTTCATTTTCATATTTTCATTTAAATATTTTGCTTTAAGTAAAATAGTACTATTGCATTCATTCTCTTGCGTTGCATCTTGTCACTGTCTGTACAGGATTTTGGAATTGCCAGTGCTGTAGTGATAGTTGATCAGGTGGGTGTACCACTGGGTAGATGGGTACGTCACTGAGGAGGAAGAGGGTACACACTCGTGTATTTCAACTTTACTGCCCAGTTAAAACATGTGCTAGAAAAGTAATCAAATGTGATAACTTACATTGCTTTGATTAAGTAATTAAAATATTTACATTACTTATTTTGTTACTAACTAGTGATCTGTAACCTCTTATTTCAAAAGTAACCTTCCCAACACTGCATATTTTACCAATCCTGTTTTCCACCGATTTTTTTCTCCTTTCCTTGCTCTTACAAACCACAAAAATTACATTTTGATGTTTTCGTTTCATAAAAGATGATTGAAAATACATTTGAGGTAGTCAGAGGACACATAAATTGCCTTCTGTATATATAACACTATGATTATTTGCATTTTTTTTTATTTAAAGTTTTGCTTATCTATTCAGTCAAATCTGAGCAGATGTATTACAGACAAAAAAGCCTGCCCATGACCTCTAAAAGCTTTCAACTTCATTGTTGACCTAGCTAACATGTAGTTGAAGGATGCAATTTCTAACATAGATTCCTTCCAATTTTTTAAATCTGGAGTATTTTTCCAGAGAAACAGCTGTGATGACCCTACATTCATCACAATTCTGTTCGGTCCCCCATAAGACATACCTTTCATGATTTAGGCACTGTCATACCCAATCACTTCTCTCCATGATCCATGTTGAACTTTTTCCCAAAATGGATTAACCTGTTAACATTCCCAGACTGCATGTAGAGATGTTCCTGTTCTGTCTGACATTTCCAACCTAAACTATTAGCCAGCAGACCCACCCTGTGGAGTTTAGAAGGAGTAAAGTAAAACTTATAAATTAATTTATACTGAGTAAATTCCCCCCTTGCCTCCTTTATATTTATGAATGTGAACATCTTGCCAAAGGGCTGCAGTTGAAAATTAGGCAGCTGGCTAACACTGGCACATTTACAGAAATGCTGATTAATGTGCACTGTCCTTATAAATGAAATATGTATTTCTGTATTTGCAATTTTTAACTATTATTTTTTTTACTTTTACTTTATATCTCGTGAATACTTCTATAACAACATTTAAACGGTTTTTGTACATGCACATGTGTGTTGTTTAATAAAGTTTTGATTGATAAAAAAAACACTCCCGCCTTACTTCCTCGAGCTGAAACTACGTCACTACATGACGTCGCTACGTGATTTTCAAGTTTAACGGTTAGTTAACGGAATTGAAAATATGTATTTTATATGACAGCGTTGCCATTGCTTTGTTTTCATGTGTTTTAAGGGAAATTTCAAAAAAGAAAATGTATACTCCAACTTAGGTTTGTGTTCGAGGAGCTTGACCTGTTATTATTTAGCTAGCTTAATGTAATGGTAAAGTTGTGTTAGCTAACATCTATGCTAGCTCAACGCATCACATAAAAACTAAGCAACCAGGGGTTAAAACGCTAACAAACTGCCTACAGCTGGCTAAAAATGACTTAAAATAAGAAAAAATGTATACTTCAATTTAGGTTTAGGTTTGTTTGCTTGACATGTTATTATTTATCTAGCGTAATGTTACAACGGTTACATGTTGTGTTAGCTAACATCTATGCTAGCTTAACGCCTCATATTCTGAAAACCAACAACCAAGGTCTAAAACACTTACAAAACGCCCGTGGCTAGCTAAAAATTAGATTTCAGCCTTTTAAAAGTATTATTTTAGCGCCCTATGTTTACCATAGAGGAAAAGGTATACTGACAAACTTAATATTGTCAGTTTATCGTAGTGTACCTTCTTCTTACCTTGCTTATTCTGTAGAAATTATCCCACTAGCTTGAACAGAAATATTTTGATATTGACAACTATTTAGTCAAATCAACAGGTAAGATCATAATTTAACCTAACAAACTTAAAACCAGGCCTTGCATAGCTTAGTTGGCTGTAATGCCTACAGTTTGTCTGGACAAAATAGCAACTGTAACTTATTTAATAGCCTCAGTTATATTAAAGCTAGCAACATCTCTAAAATGATGTCCAGTTTTGTGTTATCAAAGGCACAGTTTTGTGGTCTGACAGGTTATTAAAAACATAGTTTTGGGTTCTTTACAGACCACACAGCAGCTTTTGGGGCTTTTTTTTCTGTTGTTTGCTGTAAGTTTGGAGGCACTTTGATGCAGTACACAGTCAATGGAGAGCGATGGCTTGTTTTTTCCTCTGGTGTGGGCTGGACTTAGTTGCTCTAGCTCTTTTTGCTCACCTGCCTTACTTGTAAAATGAGTTGTTAAACATTTTGTACTTTGACAGGTGGAACGACCAAATGACGAGCACGGATATTGTTTATGATAAGATCCACTTCAGACATGACCCAAAATGGAGCGGCCGCTTGGGACCTGCAGAGGGAGGTGGGCTGCTGCTCTGTGTGGCCTGTGTCATGGAGATGATAGAAAGTGACGATATAGCGGTGAGAAATATATGATTAACGTGCTTAATATTATGTGAATAAGAGCTTTCCTTCTCCAAATATTAATCCCTCCACTATTTGGCTGGATTGTGTATGTTAAGTTATAGGTATGTGTGTGTGTGTTGCCCCCCTGCATATTCTGTCTAAGGTACTTTTTAAGCTGGACCAGAAAATATTTATGGAAAATAGATTATACTTTTAATTTCCCTCGATGCACAGGCTTTATTTACATTCCCATATCTCTATCCCTCCCTCTGTCTCTGCTGTATAGTCAGTGCGGAAGTCTTTTGCCTTGTCTGGTATCAGTGAGGTGCTGAAGTGTTCTCCAGGGTACTTGAGAGAGCTGCTCAGACAGGACCACACAGTCTCCCTGCGTTTTACAGCTTCTCTACTGGGTAAGAAATAGTGGCATATACAGCATGAGATTAGGATGTTAAGGAAAGACTAGCAACAATGATTAGGATGACTTTTATTTCCTTCCTGTTCTCTGTTGGCACAAATAACACGCTGATAAGTCATTATGAAGGTGTTTAGAAGGTCACTTAATAAGAAGCATCAACAAGAAGTGTGACTGAACATTGCACAGATATTGAAAATCACTGACCAGCACAGGTTTTTCTAGACCTCTTGCTGGCTTGAGTTTGCTTGTATGACCGTCCTTCCTGGAACGAATCTCCACTGGGTCAGTCGACAGTCGTGCTAGTGCTGCAGTTACATCACTGCTTCTCTGCAAGGTCAGACTGAACAATCGAGACGATAGATTTTATCACATTACCTGAGCAGTGAGGCACAGAAATATTCACAATATTCAACATAATACAGTTAAATTGAAAAAACAGATCCACACAGATAATAGAGCTGACCTGCTGTTCATTGCTTGTCTTTCAGCTTAATCAGAGTACACAGTCATGCCATCTGTGATAGGATTAAACCAATACATTGCATTTAATGATGAAGTGGGCAGACATTTGTGCATTAATTAAGTACTGGGTGTTGCATTTTGTGTGCAATGGTTTAATTAATGCTCCCCTTTAATGACGGCTAGGTTAAATCAAATGTGCAATTGTATTATCAAGGCATAGTGTAATTATTCAACCAATTGACACTCTAAAAATCATTGATCCAGGTTATATCCAAGCAGAAAGATTTGTTTCTTGTCTAAGTACTCTTTCAGATGCTTTTCCATCCAATCAAAAATCAATTTCTGGGGCGATACTTGTTTTTTTGTATGAAAAAGTTAAAGGTGTACTATGCAGAAGCTGTCAACTACTGCTTGTACACCGTATGGCCAATGAAAGTGAAAGCAAACCCCATTTGCCATATTTGCATTTTTTTCAATGCTTTGCCTGCTGTTTTTTAAACTTCCTCCTGTCTGGCACCTGCTCACTATCTTTTCATAAAGTCCTGACGTCACCTGTGCCCAGGAACGTCCCGAACACAGCAAAATAAGAAGAAAATACAGGCAGACGGCAGGGACTCTACCTATAAATATGCTGCCACACACTTCTAGTGGGGCATAAGTGATGATTAAGAAGAATTACTTTTGTAAATCCTGCATAGTATGCCTTTACGTTAAAGCCATAGAACATTGGCACACAATTATAGGTATTGGCACCTTTCTTCTATTTTAATATACAACAATCAGCCTGAAATATTGGAATGTAGGAAACAATCTAAAAACGTTTAGGTAACTGTAAAACTGCATTGTTTGACATGCGGTTTTATACTTTGCTGATAGCTCAGTCAGAGAAATTCTCCATGTGAAAAGAGTCGTCAACAACACATCAGATATTGTAACAAAATACAATGAATTGATGAAAGAAGATAATCGTTGATTGGGGGATGAATAAGTACAGCACTTGTGTCTATCTTGAATGTATATAAAGTTGTCAATATTTGACAACCACTTAGCAAAGCCAGTGACCTTGTGAGATGATGCTAATGTACAGGGAGAGTAGCTTTCCAAGCCTTGTATTGTGGTTAATACTTAACTGCCAGGGCCAGTATATTATCCTCACCACAATGAATTGCTAAGCATCCTATAGGAGACGTGATGAGGATGGCAGGTATAAAGCACTGGTGTGTTAGTTGGTTTATGAAATCCTTACACTCTCTCTGTTATAAGTATACTGCAGTGTGTTTAATGGTACCATCATCATCAGAGGATATTACTACAGTTATGATACTTACCTTCTCACTGGACAAATTTTACTAGGTTATTGCAGCATAACGTATTATGCCATTCGAGCCCTAATCAAATTAGTGCAATGAGAGGATATGTGGCAAAGTGGTAAGCCGGTAAAAGCTCTGTTCAATGTGACAAGACATTAAAAGAGCCATTACAGGGCTTGTGCGATGGTCTGCTGAACTGAGCTTCACCATGTGTCAATGAGAGCATAATCCAACATAAAATATGCCTTTCATCTCTCCCACGACATGTTGTCCTTTTTTTAAACACGCTTATATGGTGGTATTTACAGATGCAGCCATAAAAATGGTATCATTTCTTACACACTTGCTTCGTGACATGGCTTTTTACTGCTACATGTTTTGGAAAACAAGCAAAACTAAACCTATTTACAGCAGATGCAACATTTGTGACTGTCACACAGGTTCCATTTCGGTACAAACTAGAGGTCAACCGATACTGTTTTTTTTTTTAAAGGCAGGTAGCTGATCATTGAGCCAATACCCTCAACCCCCTGTGGATAAAATATTGGACATACCTTGAACAACCTTTGACTTTGTTAGACACTCAGTAACTCTTGAACTGAACATCTGGGTCAAAGTAATAAAGACCCAAATAATTAAATAAATATGGACCACTGAATATCAAACTCAAAGTAATAAATACCTAAATAAATACATAAATCTTGAACTGAACATCAAACTAACGGTAATAAATATAGGTGGGAGTGACTTTTATTTTCTGAGCTATTACATTTCCTCAAAGTCATTCTGAGTTTCTCAGGTACACAGTGACATCACCTTGACTTTGTGTATGAAGCCTCCATGCAAAACAGTGATCAGAGATGGGCAGTACTTCTGTTACTTGTATTTAAATCCATATTTCAATTACTTTTGAGTATTTTGTAATTAGTATTTGACAGGACTGGAACAAAAATCAAATCCAAGTTGTACCAAGACGCTTTAGAATGGAGTAATTTTGTGTTTTCAGAATACTCAACATACTTTCCCCCTGATTCATGAAACAAAAAAACAAGACTAGGTCAAGACCTAGTTTATAGCTGTGTATGAAACATGAGAGGGCTTTTGATTTGGAACAGGAAGTGGCAGCACTTCACTCAGTCACAGACTTTCGCTGTAGTGCAATAGAGGGCTGCAGGAATGGGTCCTAAAACCCTGACATGAGTTAGCATTTTGCACTCCTGGTTCACTTCTCTCAAAGTCAATGGGTTTTTTGAATTGGTTTTTGGTTAGATGCCTGAAGTAAGGTCTGTGGTTAACACAAGCTTAAGAGACTTTCACGTTGTGTTCTGTGTAATAAAGTGTGTTAGTAAATACCCTACTCATAAATTCTGAAGCCTTTATGGTTTTTTTTAAAAAAGACGGTTACTACTCAGTGGTTAAATGAGACTAAAGAACGTCATCACAGGGAACACGACTTAACAGCCTTGTTGTGGTGGCGACGTTAAGTCATGATACTGTGGTGTAGTTCCTTTATATCCTAACTTCAGCTTTTTACTTCTGGCAATTGCAGTGTTGTTTATTTGTTAAGATTATCTTGCTGAATAGAATGTGAAAGTATAATAAACTTTTGTTTGCCACAGCTTATTTTAAGCAATAATCCGAAGTCCATTGTAAGAATCCCCTTGGCTTTTTGTTGAAGGAACCTGGGGGATGTTACCGGTTTTTGTGGTCCAGCCAAAAGATTAATGCAAATACCTGTTAAAATGAAGAACGATATATTTTGACACACTCACATAGCAAAAGGGACCTGCTTTATCTAGAGCTATACTCACTGATCAAGCTCCTTTTTTTCTCAGTTTAACTCAGTCCTCACCCCTTCAGCTCTGGTTGGTGATGCACGGCCCATTCTGCCAATAATGATAGCTTGTAACACACCCTTTTGGCGCCGATTAATCAGCCAAATCAATAAATTGAGTGACCTCTTGTACAAACCGTACAGTTTGAACAGTAACTGTATAGTCTCTTTTGTCAAGCTACCATACTTCTTAACCTAGTTAGTTTCTTTTTTATGTATTAATATTCATTTTGTAGCTTCCTTTTTTTATTACACCTCTGTGAGATCTCTGTACATTGCAGTGGGTTTGTGCTGTTTAAAGCTAGCCTTTCATTACTGTTCTGTCCCTAGGGATGCTTCACACTGTGGAGGACCCAGCCACTCTGGAAAAGGTTGACCAAGGTGAAGAGATGCCTCTTTGTGTTTTGGATACTTTTGCGTGTGTGTGCGTATATACATACACCCCTACTCACATTACACTCACATAAACATAGACACAGACGTTTTATGTAGGTGTTATAATGCAGATAGTGTGAGAGTGCACACACACACTCACACGCACAGGCAAAGTGAGTCACTTTTTATCTCAAAGACACTTACACAAGAACTCTCTTTGTGGCTGTGATAATGGTTACTAAGGTGATCCTACAATGACTCCACATAGCGGTGTCTAAACTTAACATTTTTTGAAGGCTTTGACCTCATTTCACATGTTGATATTCTCTCCATGCTGCGCTCTGCACTACCTTTTCTCTTTGTATTTAATGATCACTTTAAGCTGCTATATGCAGAATTTGTCAGACGTTGGCCTCTCAGCGAACTAGCTGTTTTTAGCGCACAGTCAGATTTGTCTCACTGCGGCAAAGTCTTTCAAAATGCAAAACTGTTTTGCTGAGTGCAAATGACAGAATGATTTTATGGTAGCTGTCTTAAAATGCCTTAGGGACTACTTTGCTGTAATAGTTAGTAGAGTGCTTAAATTTTGACACTGCTTTTGCTCTTTGCACAGGGAATGTGTGAAGAACACATTATGAAACTCATCTGAGCCTTATAAATAATGCAGTCTTAATGTATGTATGTATGCATGAGGAGAAACAAAGAAGGGGAAAGCAATCCAGGGATCAGAACCTTTCTAACATCAGTCAAGCAGTCAACTCAAAGAGAGCTTTGGTTTTAGCCGAGAGGTATACCTGCATATTGTCCTTACGGGTGTGACATCAGAAACAATGTGGACTGTTGGCAGAATACAGAACATCAGAGCGAGTCCCATGAGGCCTTAGGCACAATATGTTTTATCACAGTTGCTCACAAAATAAACACTGATTAGGCTAAAAAAATATTAAAATGATGCAAAGAATTTACTCATTGATATTGAATTTATAAATACCTTGAACTGATATTTAGTTTTCCTCTTTCTCATAATTGCAGAGATTTTCCTAGAAAAGTGGCAAGCTGTACTGAACTGTGATGTTTATTTAATGAATGCCTCTGTGTTTGTTGTTTGATGTTTTTTTCGTCTGTGTAAATGCATGCATTTGTGTGTGTTTATGTGTGTCAGTGCTGGTTCAGCTGCTTTCGGAGCTCCAGAGTGAGCTGTCATATCGCTTTGTTTTGGATGAGATACAAAAACAGGTGAGACAAACACATTTACAGACATATATAGAAACACACCTGCTCATTTGCACGTGCAGGCACAGAACTCGCATCAACATCTTAAAATATTTAACAGCACTTGTGAAATCGACAACATATCCTCCCAGGGTTGTTTAGTAAACAGACAGTGTGCTTGTCTCCCTCTTGCTACTGTTGTGTCACCTCTGGGAGAGGCAGTAGTGGAAAAGCCTCATTCAGCAGCCAACGCTGCAGGTGGAAAACAGTGAAGCTGTGTAAACTGATGATGACAGAGAGGTAAAACACAAGGTAGAGGTGCAGACATGTCTGATTAGTCTGATTAGAACCTTTTAAAGAAAAAGTATATGTAGAGCCCTCTGTTGAGAATGCAGACTTTTAGTGCAAACTGACTAGTGGAAGAAGAAGCAGGTTTGTTTTCAAAGTTCTTAAAAAAAAAGAATTACAGGAACGTGTCCCTGATTAAAATATAAAATGATCTCAGTATATGTTGGAGTGTTGTAGTACATGTAGTTGTTTAAAAAAAAAGACTAATACATGGTTCCCAAGGTCATGAAACTCCCTAAAAAGTTATAAAATTTTAAAAAGTGTTTTTTGGACCTGGAAATGGTTTGGAATTAACAGAATTTCTTGGAAAATGTACATTCTCTTTGTTTAAAATATATTCCTAAAAATCCCCAAACATGTCTAACATTACGTGGAATATGTTACTTGTATTACTAATTTAAAATCTAGTGCTGTGCTCCGGTTAAAATGGCACGAATTTCACGTTATACACCGACCAGACCCGCATTGCATCATCGCCAAGGCTGAGCTCCCATGAGCGGGAAAAGAAAGACGCTGTCATGTCAGGAGAGAAACAGAAAAATAATGAAAAGCTGTGGTAGAGCTGGTTAACCAAGGCTTTCACTCTGAGATCTGAGGCACATGAAGTACGCGAATAATCACTGCTTGTGTGATAAATCGCTAAATGAGCCTGATGACAGTTTCTACTGATGGATAACTAACCTTAGAGAGAATGGGAGGCTGCTATACAATAGCATCATCTGACTGTCGTCTGTAACTAAATCTCAGCCTGCAGGTCAAACAGTTGGCTATTAACAAAGGGGGAGGTATTTATAGACAACACTTAGCCTGACAATACCTGTTGATTCAATCAAATACACATATTTCAAGTAATGAATCACCAGGTATTTTGATCAGCATATCTACACATGTATAGATATGCAGACACAAATATCCGGTCATTGACTCACTTCATCTCATCATTGACAAGGGAAGACTGAAGGGATGTGATAGTGATCAGTCTTAATTTGTCAAGGTATCAAAACCCTCAGGTTCACGCAAGAACACAAAACTATCAATAGTCATGTCTGCAGGTCATCCACAGAATCTTTGGTTTTCTATCCCTCAAAAAGGGGCGCGTCCTTGACATTTTGCAAAGTGACCATATGTGGTCTAGTTTATTGGCATGCAGCTAGTTTGGGGCGGAAATGTCCAACAAGCGAGTGAGGTTAGCAAGCGATAGCAGTTTGCTTTTCCGCAGATGTTTGGAAAGTGTATTTAATAATGTATGGCTGTATATGGAGGGGGACTCCAGTACATACAGAGAAATCAACAAATAAATCTAGAAGGAAAGAGAAGAAAACTAACAAAAACATGTCACCCATATGTCCTCATATATCACTCCACAAGGCCACATAATCATAGAGGAAGTTCATAATTGTGAAGGCTTATTTTCCATTTTGATATAAGTCCATAACCGGTCCGGTAAATGTGCATTGACCACAACTGTTTTTCTCATCAGCCATATCTATTTTGTCATTTGTCTTAGTTATCTTTTGTAATAGTTGCTCATGTCTGCTTTCAGTATTATAGACTCTGTGTATCTGATACCTTGGCCAACGAATTAACGTGCATGAGGACAGCCTGGCCATGTTTATCCAGACAAGTTCCTATTCATTGTTGTTTATCTATTATTGATTTTTCATTTTCCCTGTGCAGCTGAATGACCAGCTCAATGTGAAGGGTTTTCTGCACACCTTCAACTTCCTGGGGAGGCTAGTGGAAGCAGTACCCAATGTGGCTCATAGACTGGTGACTCAGTACGGTGAGACACTTCAACAGACACACAGGCACATCTCTCAGCTTAATGAGCACTGGTGTACAAAGGGAAACAGCAATATGTTTTCATGTGTACTGTTATTCTCTCATGAAGCAGCACTTACAGTCTATATCAATGAAGATGCACCAAAATCTGCAAAAATCACCAGAAATATAAGAGTCCACTTTGGTGTTGACATTGCTTTGTTTGAGGGCAGGTGATAAACAGCTATTGTACATGGAAATGTTGTCAGCAATTCATTTCATTCTGCCCAGCTTAGTTTATTAATTTGGGCAAAAGGGTGATGTATTTGCTTATTTAGTCACTGACAGATTGACATTTAGAGAGTTACATATTCGTTTGGGGTAAAAGAGAATCCATTAAACAAAAAAACTCGGCTTGGGACAGTTTTAAAAATGCAAGTGAGTTAAGATCAGGTCAAATTTCAGATGGCTCATCGTGCTGTCGCATCTCTCATGTGTATCTTCACTGCGCCACCTAAAAAAATTGGCTGGAAAAATAATGAGATGCAGGGGCAATTCACCTTGAAAGCTGGGATCCAGAAATATATTAGAAATATTACAGTTCACCTCGAATGGAAGAAAGTGATATGAAAGAATATTTAATTTGCAGCATCCCTTGTTCCCTCTGCGCACCGATATCCACAATTCAATCATGACAGCCTATTTTGACCTTTTCAATAATATCACTAATGCATAGAAATAGTTGTACTGTGTCCACTTTAGAAATAGTCCTCCCAGTGCTGTACCCAATTCCACTTCCTCTGCCTCTGAGAAATGGGAAAAAAGTCACAAAAACTGTATTTTTCATATCCTTTCCCCCTGCACTTTCTCAATTCAATCTCTCTAGCTGCTATGACCTTTTCAATTACGCTCCAGCTGCATTGAGATAACCGTGCAGCGTCCATACTTAAAATTCTATCTGCATTGCCAATCCCATGCCAGCTCTCGCTGAAAATAAAAAAGCTGCAAAAGTTACGAATACATGCTTACCCAACCTTTCTCCTGAAATACCCAATATATATGGATATATTTGTATCTTTATATCTGTGTACAATTCTGCAGTGTAGAGAGGCAGAACAACAACAACTCACCACACCTCCCACACACGCAAATTTAATCTCTGCTACAACCACCTGTATGATGTCTGTCTACTTACTGAACCATTACGCCACTCTGTTTAAAGGGCGTCGTTAATCAACTTCAAGTCGTGTGTGTAAGTGTGTTGTAGTGTGTTTGTGTGTGTGTGTGTGTTGTAGTGTGTTTGTGTTACCCCTGAGTGCTTGTTTTTACAGGCAATGCGAGCCTTGTGCCAAATAAGCAGGCAGCGTTTTGCTATGCTACGTGTGTCCACCTCCCCATGTATTTTCATGAGTTTTACAAGCTCCCCTGAATAGCCAAAGGTAGCAGTGGGTTGTTGCGATGCTGACGCAAGATGCGGGCTGCCACTATTGACTGTGTGTGCCTGTCTGTGGCCTGTCACTCAACAAGTCTCTGTGGGGTTGTTTGGACTAATGACAGCAGCGCGGCAATGACAACACGAGCCCAGAGCACCCGACACATTTCGCTCTCTCTGTGACTTGCTGTCTGCCTGTCTATCTCACTGATTAACCTCTCAGTTTTTCTCACCCCTTTGCTTTTCTATGCCTGAGTCTGTCTTTCATTCACTCTCTCCTTCCACCTCCCTCTCTCATTTCTGCATTGCTGGTGTCTTTCTCCCTTAGGTCCTGACTGAGGTGTAGATACAGACAAAATGAGGGAGCAGGGCGGAGGGATGAAGCATTAATGAGATAAGGAAAGAGGAGGCAGACACAGATAACAAGGATGATAAGGGAGGGAAAGGACAATGGTGCAGGCTGCAGTGTTTCTGACAGGTTAGGATGATCAGAGCCCCAAAATCCAACAGTTAAGTTGTTAGGGACATAATATCTCTAATAAGAATAGAGGGAGGGTGGGTGTTATGCTCGGCCAAAGAAACGCTTTTTATATGTGGGAAACACCACAAGCTCAAAGGGTAAAAAGCCACAGAGCAAGCCAGAGAAAGGTTTAGTTAAGCAGGCTGAAGCAAAGAGTGCAAAACAACAGAGGAACACTGTAGAAAGCAGATCACAAGCTGAACAGAGAGGGGTGGTTCACAGCGTCACAGTGGGACTGCGAAACAGTAAACAAGGCAAACGGAAATGAACCTTTGGTTTTCTCTGTTAAAGAAAGCAAAAGAAAAACGTTTAATCTTTTTTCTTTCCGTCCTTAGTGCGTCTGTCTCTGTGTTTGTGTGCATGCGTCATAAAATGTGGTGTTAAACAGCAGTAAAGCTTTTTTATTTTCCACCCATCCTTTCACAACTTTTAAATTGTGTTCCTTCCATTCCCATCCGCTGTTTGAGGAGGTCTTATCTCCCTCCTCCCCCTCTTCCTTCTTCACTCTCCTTCTCTCTCTATATGCCTGGCTCTCATCTTGGCCGCCTCATATATTTTGGTTTAATCAAACATGTCTGGGAGCCTCTCCTGCCTCACATGGGTTTTGATCTGCTTCACAGAGCAGCTGGGCTTGGGCTTGGCTCTCCTCCTCTGTCATCTCTTTCTCTTTCTCTCTCTGTTGTACACTCGCTGACTCTCTGTTCCTCTGTCTCCTTTCACCTCCAGCGCTGCCCTGCACTTAAACACTGTTTATTCCTCTCTTCTCAAAGACGCTCTTCATACTTGTTTCCTATCTTTCCTCACTCTTGCCACTTCTGTCTCCCTGTGTCTGTGTCTGACCTTCTACCATGTGCACCCTTATGTAGTCCCAGCTTTTGCACTCTAATAATTGATAATAGCCACATAAATATAGTACTTATTATAGCTGTCATGTAAACGCCCAAGGTTATCTTATCCCTGATTAACAGAGCTGGGTTCTTAATTTATTTTTCCCCACTGTGCCAGCACATTTGTCCTTGTATACAGTTGAAGTGTGTGCTGCTATAGGCCTATACTTTGACCTCTATCGCAACTGTTGGTGATGTAGTCGTGGTCAGAAAGTTGCCATTTGCTCACTGAGCTATGGTAGATGAATGGTGTTTGAGAATCAGCCCACAGTTTGCTCTGTGTCCTGCTGTTATTCTTTGAGTACACACCAAGCAGCAAATCTGAGACTGAGAGATGAAGCCAATGTGGAAGTGCCAAAAACTGCAGTTTATCGAATGGTCTCTTGAGGCTGGCTCCAAAAACAGAGCCACATAGACCGTCAAGTTAAAGTGAAAGCAGAAATAACTGTTGACAGCCTAGTAAAAATAACTGTTTTGGTGTCTTAAGCTAACTTCAACATTTATGACAACTGGACAGGAGGTGATTTTTTTTATAACTCACACATTTACATTTTTTTGAAGGCTCAAGTTTAAACATTTTTAAGGGCGGGGCTGCTTGATTGACAGGCTGTCTGCGAGGCGCCGCTACCTGGTAGCTGCAGTCTGAAGGTCAGATCCACCCCTCACTCCTACAGAGATCTACCTTCGCCTCCAAATATGGTCACTCCTGCCTCCCAAAAACCATGATGGCGACATGATGGCGACAGCTGAAATGCCGAACTCTTCAAAATGGCAGTCCACAAACCAATCGGTGATGTCACATAGCTACGTCCATTATTACAGAGTCTATGGTACCCACACACATTGTTGTGCTACTCCTGCTCCGTCATTCATTGTATCAATTATAATATATTCTTTCTGTAATTCACTTTTTATGGCTTTTCAAAACAGGCAACATCACACAAAACAGAGTCATCATGAACACAAAAGCAAAAAAATGTAAATAAAATAAAATTAATACAGCAGGTAGAACAACATGAAAAAATAAAATAATAAAAATGAAAAATGTACACAGGATAAGCATTGGAATTATCTATCATTTTGCCAGGTACCACTGTTACAATAGTTTACATGGTGAGCATCATTATCACTCCTATATGATCCTAAATGATTGTAACAACCAGGGCAAATATTACTGAACGTACAGCTGCTATTTACATATCCAATAGCAATAATACATAGGGCAAACAACACATTACATTTCGACTCTTTAAAAGTAATTAAGCATGACCATCTCTCACATATATTGATAAATCCCTATTGAGCAAACCTTTTTATCGTAGTTATCATTCATATGTAATGTAAGTAACATATCAGGCAAGGATCACCATTTCCTGTTACATTTCTATCACTCACCCATATACTAGCAATTTCTGTCCCATGTGGTCTACCGCCACCATCATAACGTCATTCTTCATGTTACTATCAAACACAGTCACACAACTTCACACTAATGAGCCGTTCAATATTGTATTTAATGTAGGGGCCCCATATTTTCACAAATACCTTCTCTCTGTTGTTTATTAAATGGGGTGATCTTAGGCTATACCTCAGGTAAATTTTTTTCTCTATGAAATTGATGGTAGTTAATAGGGGTGTAACGGTACACAGAACTCACGGTTCGGTTCACATGAGGAGTCACAGTTCAGTGCAAGTTTGGTACAATGGCAAAGAAAATGAACAATGATGTGTTTCTTTTAAGTTATTTTTACTTAACAGACAGTAGTGAAAGTGTCATAGACAGACAGAGTCCTCCTTCTGAGGACTGAGGTGACATTTTGTCCACTGGCAACTTTGGTGAACTGTTTTGATTATAAAAATAAAGAACATTTCAAACAGTTGTGTATCACATTGTACGAACACTGAACAAATACTTTCCAAAAGGCAACCAGTCACAACAGGCTATGAAAACTGATACAGTAGCATATATGAAAAAAAAATCAGGAGGAGTGTTACAATTAGTTCTACCTTGGCTGTATACCAGTGTAAATGCCAGTCACTTCCATAACTGTTACATCCCGTTCTAAAAGCTGTTGGAAAGCAGCAGGGATAAGGAGTTGTCTCCTCAGCCTGGTGATCTGGGTCAGCTTTCTAATGTGCGTTAGCATTTTGGATGTGCTTCCAATCACAAACCCTGCAACCACAGAGCAACGTTGACGCCTCATCCTTGTCTTATACACAAATCTCTCTCTATTGCTCTTGTAGCTTTTTGGGAACCTGCAGGTAGGTCCAGCTTTGGTGTGTCATTTGTGCTCGCCTTAGTGTGACTGACTTCACGCCAATCAGCTTGTTGTGCTAACCTGCAGCACACTTTTAGCTGTACGCTGTAAGTGCCTGGGTGGAACTAGCGCTTGTGAACTGGTTCCTGCATTATGGCATCGCTCTATATGAACCATGACTTTCATATTGTCACGGCTTGGCACAAATACTCAAACCACTACAGCCCTAGTAGTTAATGTCACTTCTTTTATTGTATGTTTTCACACCTCAGGCGGAGACGTTATGTGTTTTGATTTGGTTTGTTTGTCTCTTGGTTTGTCCAGTGTCTGCCTGTCAGCAAGATTATGGAAAAACTACTCGCTGATTTTCATGAAACTAGGTAGAAGGGTAGAGCATGAGCAAGAAAGAACCTATTAAATTTTGAAGCAGATCTGAATTGTTAACATTGTGGAATAGGGCATTTGGCCTTGGCAGAGGTCCGCACTCTTTGAATGCCCTTCTAGTTATTTAGAAGATACTGTGGCCTTAAGGGCTTTATAATCGGAACTGTTTTCTGTCAGCTTGACCTCAAATATCTTCATTTGATAGCTTTTTCGGAAATTTCAGGGCAAAAACAGTTATATTAAAGAGACTAACTCTATGTTATTCTAAAGTCAAGTACTGTACATGCACACAAATACTGTTGCCCATTAGCAGCAACTTATATGTCACTCTGTATATGTGTTTGTAAATCCTGCCTCTCCACATCATACATCTGTCTCTTACTTTTCTCCTCTTTTTGACTCAATGTGTGTCTGGCTCTCCCTCCCTGCATCTGTTTCATACTCTCTCATTCTCTGGCTTCCTCTCTTTCACTAACTCAGCCTTTTTACTTCTACCTGTCTCTTCTTATCTTTCTCCTTTGCACCATCAGTCTCTCCATAAGTGTCTCTCTGTCTTTCTCTTTTCCCTTCTTGTGAATCTAAATCATGCTGTCTCTGTCAGAGAGCCAACCTGGGAGTCTCTGGCTCCCGTCTGCTGGGCTCAGAGAAGAGACTCCTATCCCACCACTTTGTATTTTTTTTTTAATCTCCTTTTCTTCCGCCTGCCATTTTACTCTGCTGTCTCCTCAATAGCCAATCTTCAATCCTTTCATCTTCATGGCAACTTTCCCTCCAGTGTTGGCTCTGCCATTGTCTGTCATAGCTAAAGAGGTTGTTCAGGTGAAACTCACAAACACACTTTGTTCCCAGCGGTTTGCACCATTTCCATGTTGTCGTCTCACTGCTCTCATTGTTGTCTGTTAATCTGCGCTTCCCTCACAATATATTTCCTTTAACGCTCCTCTGGGAATCTTTCTCTGCTCCCTCTAATCTTAAGATATGGGTAACTGCAAGACACACAGGTAGATTAAACACACTTTAGTTGATTTGTTGTATTTATATGTCAGATATTTGTTGTGGTTGCACCAACCCAGTTTCCCCACTTGCTCATGGATTTATCCTCTTCTTTTATTCCTTTCCTTTCTAATTCTTTGTTTGTGTTTACTCATCCGTCTCCCATCTCTGTCCACCAGTGCCCTTGCTGGAGCACCTGTGCTCGGCCTGGTATCACCCAGATGAAGCGCTGAAGGCTTCGGTCCTGCATGTGTGGCTCAAACTGTTCAATACAGCTGGGGGCTCAGCAGCCCAGTCCTTGCCCATTGCCATCAGGGACAGAGTGTGTATCCTGTTGCTGCAGACCATGACCAATGCCAGCTCCCCCCAACTCATCAAAAACTGCGTTGGTGAGAAGAAAATCATCTTTCATTGAGTTTAGTCAGCTGTCTGGAGCAAAGCTAGGATATGTTCTAAATTAAAATATTCATCATGAACTGAAAGTTTTCACGACTACAAGTTTTGTGACTTTTGAGCCAGTTTTTTCCACTTTGTAGAAATTTACTTTTTTCAAAATAACTGTATGAGAGCATCATTAGCTGCCTGGATGAAAAATGATTGGCCTCATTTAGAATTATTAGGCACTAGTGAGATTGAGTTTCTGTCATCTAAAGGTTTGAAGTTGTTGAGATCAGTACAGCATGCTTAGCTTAGGCAAGCATGAAAAATACAATTTGCGAGATAGAGGGAAGATGTTATTAAAAATGGATGAAATTTTGGAGCTGAGCACAACACCAACTAGTTTGGTGACAGTCTGAAGGAAAGGCTATTACGTACAGTAATTTGTAATGTATGAAACATAACATCACTCCCAGCTGCCTGGGAGAGAGTAAGGATGAGGACTAATAGGGTGTGGACTAAAAAGGAAAGTAAAAGATGTTATAGCATGGGTGGCATTTACTGTATGTTGTTTCATGTCAGTTTTTTATGCAAAAATAGTCACTTTGAGAAATTTGTCAGAACCAAAGTGAATCAATTAATTAATGTCTTATCTTGAGATGTTTTCACTACTTTGTAGTGGTTATTAATGATATTATAAAGCTGTTTTTAAATTTAGAAAAAGCTAACAGGTCATAAAGTAACACGTTCATTATCATCTTTCTCAGTGAAGATCCAGAATCTACTTAAGAGTGAGGCTAGATGGACAGAGACGAGGGATTATACTGAGATGAAAGAGTTATTATCTTGTAGAAATTTTGAGTTATAAGGATAATAAGCTTGCCCGCATGTGCAGTGGGTGATAACCACGGTGGAGTTATTGAAAAGGAAATAGAGTCATTATCCCCCAGAAATTTGGAGTTGTTTTATCACCATATTAACTTGGGAGAGAGGTGGGATCCACTGTGTGCTTGGAGTAGAGGTGCAAGGTTGGTTTGCTCTCGCTTTTAAAGGAGCTGCAGTTGGGCTTTTACTGTTGTTGTTTGTGTTATTTTGAATTGATTTAATCTTAATAAGCTTACCCTCACCAGCCCCAGTGAGAACAACAACATGGAGGAATTTAACAGGATTATTATTCTTTTTCTTCACTGCTGTATTATAAACAGTGTTAACGGCATTTCCATGAAAAGAAAATATGCTTTTTATAATGTTTTAAAATGATTTTTTTGTGTTGTGTTTTATTACTTTGTCTCCAGATGGTTGGGAAGGAAAAGAAAAGCTGTGCAGCTGGGCAACATTTAATTGCTAATTATATTACTTTTTATTGCATTGTGCATTTGAGTTCGTATTTGTGTACAGTGTGTTTTGGTCCTAATATCCTTTTGTAAAACTTATATCAGTTTTGTGCTATTACAATGGGGTAATGGAGGTCCTCAGTGGACTTATATGCCTCTGTGCTCATCTGTGTGGTAGTATGACACTTGATTGGACTTTGACCATCATTATTATCTTTATTTTCATCTGCTCTTTGTCATGCTGATCTTTCACAAGCTCTCTTCCATTTTTTTCTACCAAATGAGGGATATGTCCATATAATTAGGACTTAATGTTACCCGACCTCTTAAACTCTGTTAACAAGTGGCCACGGTATATAAGTCAAGATCATCATATTTTATTCATGCCATGCTTTGGTAAGATGCATTCTGCATTTTCATGATCACAGATACAAAGAGATTGTGAAGAATCTCCCCACCTGCAGTATCTGCGGCTGAAATCTATATTGTAGAAACTCATATCTCAGGGCGCTACTGTATACTGGCCTCATATAAAGAAACAGACAACAAATTGAAAAAGATCGTAATAAATAGAGGCACAGTATCTGAACTTTACAAACTTATATCTCTCTGCATGGATAAAGTTAAATTACAATGGGATCATGATCTGAGGAAACACCCACCACTAGAATAATGGGACACTGTAATGTGACATACAGCACAAATTACTTTTCTAAAGGTGTTTGAAACTTATACAGATAAAGATTTTTTTTACCTTGTATATATATATATATAACTTCATAAAAGCTGAATAAAATGAATCCTAATATGTCAGACTTGTTTGGTATGGCAGTGAAGAGAGAGGATCCTTTATACATATGTTATGGCACTGCACAGCAACAAGACTTTCGGGAAGGACTCGAAAATGTTTTTAATATTAAATGCGGATATATCACTGTGCCCAAAAGTGTGACTGTGGCATTCCTTTCAGTGGAAACTATCATTCTTATGAACTGGAAAGTAAGGCGATCATTTTTTTGTTTGAATTACTGGCTAAAGGACTTCATAGAACTGATAGTGATGGAACGTGCAGCCTCAGCCCTGCAGGGGCTTTGCAGAGATAATGACTTAGATCAGGGGTGTCAGACTTCATGGGCCACATGCAGTCCAATTTGATGTTTGCTAGACCAGTAATAACATTGCAAAATAACCTATAAATAACAAACACCTCCACATTTTTCCTTTTTTTCTCATGTACATTCTGATAACATTCATCCATTTATAAAACAGATAGCAAAAAGCCTGAGATGTCTTAGGAAATATACATGTAATGTTAATACTATGGCTGCGTCCAAAATAACTCACTGCTCACTATATAGGAGTCCGCCATTTTGTAGTGCTGTCCGAATGTATAGTGGGAATCATTATAAGCGATATAGTGGACTCTAAGTATACCGCAGTGCATGGTGAAAAGTAGTGTGCAGCCAATGGTCACTCACCAAACAATATATCCCATCATGCATTGCGCCAAAGCAACAGATGGACTATATGAGACGGACACTGAGAGGAATGAGGGAAGAAAGAGTAACTTGATTACTGCTGCACATGTTTGACTTACAATGGCATGTTGAAGTTTGTTTTACCAGTTTCTATACCATGTAATAATACCATGTCAGTTTAATGTGTAGCCGTCAGTTCCCGAAGAGATAAAAATAAATCGGAATAAATCGATCTTCTCAAGTGCTTAACATCTACTGCACAGACTAGGGCTAATAACGCTAGCTAATGTTAGCTAGCTGGATCGCCACTAGCCATGACTTGTGCTGTAATGGAATAATGCATAATGTTATACATTAAATTCACAAGTTATTACATGACTGACTGGTAAAACAAACTTTAAATCAACAAAGATTAAATGGAAAATTACTTATAGTAGTAGGAAAGGATGCAGTTGCGCTGCCCTTTCTCCTCTTGTCTGTCCACCAGTCTAACATTATTAATAGACCTATGTACAGTATAAGCAGGGCAGCGCATCTCAACACAAACAGACACAAAGTACTTTGTAATGTTATTTATCAACTTGGAGATAATACACTCAGTATAATTTCATTTTTTATGACAAATATGCATGTCAGTATTTGTAATGGATGGTTCACCAGCTGACATTGATAGGGCATTGTTTTTTCATGATGCAGTTGAGCTCACTATATTGTGCTTTACATAGAACTCCCTATATAGTGAGTAGGGAGTAATGAATGAGTGAATGATTATGGACACAGCCTGTGTCTCTTTTTCCACATTCAGTGGAAGTCTCTCTACTACTCACTGCTATTACATGCGCATTTTTTTATACTGTATATTTCCACTCCTGTGTAGTAATCCTGGCATCACCAGACTGAACTCAAGTGGAAGCTATTAAGGAAGCAGGTCAAATTAACCCCTGCCTTACAAACCATTTAAAAATCTGAGGTTTTGACAGTGCCTTAGCGAGGCATTCTTATGTAATGAAACTGCCAATTAACTATGTTTTGCACAATGTTAAGTATTTGTAAATATGCCCACATTGAGTATTCACTCATTTTTAGAGAGCTGTATTCTGGTCAGGATTAAAAGCCTCTGAAGCAGCATTTTACATGAAGTAGGCTTCTCACTGTTTAACTTGCTCCTGAAACCTGGCACCTCCTAAACTGCTTTCACACCACCGCATGGTAACAGTCCTGACAACCATCTACCTGCGAGAGCATTCCCCCAAAAAGCAAAGTGTTTCTAAAAGTGTCTGCCATCGCTGCAGTTCACGACCACAGTGACAGGCAGTTGAGCACAGGCAGAATTACAAGCGTGCTTGTAGCTGCATATTGCAGGAAGAAAACATTTCTACATATTTAGACAATTTAACAGTCATCTGGAGTTTGGTGGAAATTTTATCCCAGGCTCAATTTTTCTTCTGGTTGTCATTATGAGTTGGTAGCACCATAACGCCAGGTATTCAGACACCAACATTATCAGCTCCTCCATCTTGTCTTCTTTCTGCTTCTGTGATGCCCACTGTGTGATCGGCCAAAGCAAGGTGGCAATCGCCAGAAGTTCAACTGCTTCATACCCCTACCTCAATGTTAGAAACCGCTTCCCCTTTGTTGCTTTCCCCTCATTGAAATGACTGGAGGTGGTGAGTTACCGTGTGGTGGTGTGAAAGTCCCATCAACCTTCACAAGTGCATTAATATTAGGTGTGCAAAGCCATCCAGTGGACTGGATTGGACCCTTTGGCAGGACAGTTCTGGTTTCCGATATGTATGTTTGACACCCTTGGCTAAGTTGGACCATGTGCACTCATAAAAGACGAAATAAATAGGAGACATTTTGTTTCAGAAGTGTTTTTACTATTCAACATATAAAAGTACAGTGTAAAGGAAACTTGAATCTTATAGTAGAACGGAGAAGTCTGGTCAAGTACGGTTGGTGATGCAGTCATCTCCGCAGCAAGTATATTACATCAATATGTTTTTGTCTGTAATCTCTGGCTTACTGTTCTTGTGTTGTTTGTATTTTGTTTGGTCTTTCTTTTCTTTCTTCTTCATAATCAAAATGTGAATAAGAAAATTCTCCACACAAGTTGTCTGATGTTCATAAGTGCAAATCATCATGAAAGAATCTATCCCCATGTCTTGCTTAGGGCCTTGTTATTAGTGTGGTAGGATTTGTATATTTTAGATTTGTACAGTGTTCAGCTTTGTCTTCATTAACTGCTTTCTGGACCTTGTCTTTTATCTGTTAGGCCTGCTGTGGCGGCTGGTGCAGCAGGGAGAGGCAGTGTCAGTTCTGATGAACTGCCCCGGAGAGCAGATCATGTGCCATGAGAACCAGAACATCTACACCAACAACAGCCAGACCCTCAGCCAAAACCAAGAGCAACAGTCCCCAGACCAATGCCCTCTGCCTCTCATACTGAAAAAGGTCTCTGTCCAAACATCCTGCTCCCACCCCCAAGACCTGCATTCTGACGCTGACGATAATCATAACAAGAAGTTCTAATCCTGGATTAATGTGCCTTTGAATGGGGGTTCAGGGAGGCTTTACCCCTGGACAAATATTTGTGCTTCGTGTCTGGGAAATCAATGTGTAGATTACATCTAGTTAGATTTTCTCAGTTATGACTCACATTACAGCACAGCTCATGACGTCAGAGGGTTTTTTTCTGTTTTACTTTTTTTTTGTAGCTCACTGTTGTGTGTTGAGTTGTTATAAAATCTAACTCATAACTAAATAAGCATTCACTCAAATCTAAATGATCTCCCAAAACATAATCATGGTGTTGTTTTTAGGATCCAATCTACTAAATACATTTACTGTTTTTAATCATACACAACTCTAGGAAAACCACAGGGAGCTTGGAAGGGAAAAAGAATAAAAAAAACCTTAAGTGTTGTTGCACTTATGAAGACAAACTTCAGTAAATATGCTGCACTAAAACTAAACAAGTAAAAAAAAATCATGCAAACTCTCACAGCAGAGTCCCTAGCCACTAAGATGATTTACTTTTCTTAAATTTTCCACATGGTTGATTGTTTAGTAGCCGCTATTTGTACAAAATGACTTCATGTACAGCACAGTAAGTCTCAGGTTTGATGGAAAGAGTTTATAAGTAAGTAATTCATCATATTCATCTCAGGGATCACTGTGGCTTCAGTGTACCTTAGTAATTTCCAATATATAGACCTCATTGATGAAGACAAAATGGATCAGTCATGTTATATAATGACTTTAAATTGTGAGGTTGATATTTTTGCCTTACCCTATGCTCGACTTGCATAGTCATAGAGGAACAATAAATCATATCTTTGTGGCTTAGACATTTCTTAAAGGAGTTTACAGAGATCAGAAATCTTAAAAATTTGACAGATTTGCACAAACAGACTCATTCTGATCATTTTTTAGATTTAATTTTTTAAGCCCCTAATTGACCCTACGCTAAGTCCCGCACTGGAATGTAGATAGGCCGGGCATGGCGTAGTATCAGCCAACTCTGATGCAGGGTCTGAGAACTTTTTGGCTGTGATCCATAGACTCATGTAATCATTTAAGATTTTATTCATTTTCAGGCAGGTTTTGTGGATTTGGAGTCATCCATCCATCCATTGTCAACCGCTCATCCGAAGCCGGGTTGCAAAGTGTTCCAGACGTCCCTCCCCAGCAATACTTTCCAGCTCCTTCTTGGAGATCCTGAGGAGTTACCAGACCGGACGACATATGTAATCTCTCCAGTGTGTTCTGGGTCTGCTCTGGTGCCTCCTACCAGTTGGATGTGCCCCGAACACGTCTAACGGAAGGCGCCCAGGAGGCATCACGATCAGATGCCCGAACCACCTCAGCTGACTCCTTTCAACATGAATGAGCAGCTTCTGCCAGATGTCCGAGCTCCTCACCCTATCTCTAAGGCTGAGCACAGCCAGGAAACTCATTTTGATCTCATTCTTTCGGTCATTACCCAAAGCTCATGACCGTAGGTAAGGGTTGGATGTAGATGGACCAGTAAATCGAAAGCTGCGTCTTCTAGCTCAGCTGCTTCTTCACCATGACGGTCCGGCACAGTGCCTGCATCACTGCAGACGCTGCACAAAACCGCCGATCCATCTCACGCTCCATTCTACCCTCACTCGTAAACAAGACTCGTAAACTCTCTTCCAACCCGGAGGGGGCAATCCAACATTTTCCGGCAGAGAACCATGGCCTCAGACTTGGAGATGCTGACTCTTATCCCAGCCGCTTCACATTCGGCTGCAAACCCCCCAAGTGCATGCTGGAGGTCATGATGTGATGAATCCAACAGAACCACATCATCTGCAAAAAGCAGAGATACAATTCTGTGGTCCCCAAACTGGACCCCTTCCTCAGCCCGGCTGCGCCTTGAGATAGTTGTGGTTAAACGTTTTGTCTCAGGCACGTGCTGATACTCATTAGCCGGAGGTTGGAAGGACATATATGTTGAATATTATACGTTACACATTGTTACTAAGTTAGCACTTACGTTAGCCACTGAAGGTATACTGAATGTATACACATGCTACTTTTGCTGTATGTAAATAAAGACCTACCCTGTTTTATAGGAACAGTTTTGCTCCCACAGTCATTAGTTCCTCTTAAATTTCACTGTCTTTTGTCTTCCGCTCTGCCTGTGATCTGTAGACTTTAGCTTCTGGCTTTATCATTTTAGCCTGTTTACGCTGCAGAGTCAGATTAACATCCTGGATATATTCTTCAAACACATATTGTAGACCCTTCTGTCTGCTTCTCTCAGAAATCGCTTTTTCTTTTTTCTAGAAATTATGTAATGTTTCTTCAGGGATCACAGTTAGTGACAGTGGTGTCCATGCTAACTGACAGCTTGATGGACCATCAAAAAGGGGTTGGGCTTAATGAGGGCTCAGTTGCATGTACAATTTGCCCTGGATATACATTAAATGCAGAACCATGCTGTGGATATTTGACAGCCTTTGGCACATTCATAAACTAACATAACATGAAAGCTCAGAGCACAGTGTATTGAAGATGAGAGCCAGACAGCTGGCAAGAGATTCCTTTATCTCTGATGTCAGCAGCAGCCTGGCAGTGTTAAAGAAACTATGCATTATGTCTATAAACACTGTGGAAGCCCTGCACACTACTTGAATGCTATATGTTATCAATGATTGGTGGATTCCAATAAATAAAATGGATGTTGTTTTTTTGTTCCAGTTGCTGCTGAGTGGTGATGAGATGTTGCAGGTGTCCAGTACGAAGTGTATGGCATTCATTCTAGTTCATTCTGCCAGTCAGAACAGTGCTCCCTTCATCAAGGCTGACATACCTGGTAATAAGCACTCACAGACACACAAACAGTAGCTAGGATATGTGAGCTAAATAAGCTGTTGCACTCTTTGATTTGTCTTCTACAAATAATTTCCTCTGCCTTCTCTTTTTACTCTCTCGCTTTGTTTAACTTTTGTTATTTCTCTTGCTGTCTCTCCGTGTATCTCTCTTTCTTCCTTTCTGTCTTTGTTGCTTTCGCCTCTGCTTTTATACCTATTCCTTCATCACTGTAGGGATGCTATTTGTGTTTCTCTCTTGCCCCAGAATTTCAGAATATGATGGGGCTTTCAAAAAGAATACTACCATCTTTTTTTGTTTATCATAGGCTAGATTTGCATGAAAACTTTACACAGATTTGTTTTTGGAGGTGCTATGATGATGCAGAGTATTAAAGTATTGCAACATTGTTCCCTGTTCTCTCTTTCTCTGTTTTTTTTTCAGCCCCTCACACAAGTTCTTTCTCTCCATCTGTCTTTTCCCTTACAGAGTTTCTGTTCGACCGTCTGGCCAGTAGTAGTAATGAGGTGCTGCTGTGGTCTGTCTACAATTGTTTGGTGTTACTTACTGAGGACCCACTCTTCTTCTCCCAGTGTCACTCTGTCTATGGTGAGGGAGCTTAGACAGATGAAAAACAATCCTGGGGTGTGATCATGTTATCCCTGTTTTTTTGTGTGTATGTGTGTGCGATAGGTCTGTTTGTGATTGTGTCTCTTCTGGACTTTTGGGTTTCGTGGTACATTGGTCAAGACCTGAAAATAATTGCTGATGGACAATTGGTGGAAAGACAGCTCATGTGACAGCCAAGCGGCAAGCCTCTTGGGCTGAAAAATGAAGCCAATGTGGAACTGCCAAAAACTGCACTTCCTCTAATGGCCAAGAGTGAGTCAATCCCCAGAGACCCCCATGATAAAATGCCCAACTTTAAAGCAGAAATAAACGTGTTTACAGCCTGGTACAAAAAATAGTTTTGGTCTCTGAAGCTAATTTCCCTATTAATGACAGCTGTACGGGGGTGAATATGTATATAACTTGTCCGTTAAAATTTTATTAAGGCTTAAAGTTATGCACAGTTAAGGGTGTGGCCGCTTGAAGTGACAGGTGGGCGCCATCTGATAAGTCACTGCCACAGTGAAAACATTTGTTAGGTAACGTGACCGCAGCGTAACCCCAGATTCACGGAGTATAGGCATAGCCATTGCTTTTTCAGTGTGTTTTCAGTTCGTGAACGTTAATTATAATGTTTTGGTTGCCTAAAAAAGTCCTCAGCGTTCAGTTGTACGCTGAGGACTTCAGGCTTCTGACTTGAAAATACTTGATATCCCCCTCCCCCCAAAGTGTGCCATAGATCATTTCATTTCGATATTCCCTGAATCAACTAACGTTAACACTATTCATTTCCAGGAAGTAGACACTTAAAGGGATACTTTGATTGGTGATTTTTTACCAGGTCTGTGTTATCGCGGCATGGGGAGTGTTTGCAGATGAACGGTGTTAAGGCACCCTCCAGCTCCTGGAGTTCCCATCTGTGCGGCAGATGGATGACTCTAAACACAGCGAATATATCTCTTGGCATGGGGGGTGAGGGTAGCAGGGGTGCCTTAGCACTGTTTATCTGCACGCACTCCCCACACCAAGGTAACAGATCAAGTTGAAAACCTGCAAAGGATCCCTTTTATTCCCCAGACCAACTTTGTGTGAACGAATTCCGAGGGCATTCAATCAGTTTGCAGGAGAGAACCATGAAGAACTAACCCCAAATATTTAGTTTGTGTACAAGAACTGTGCGGTGGTCAACAAGAATGAATTGCCGTATGAAAAACATGCAGGTTGACAACTACAGACAAAGACGTAGCAACTTCCAACAAACTTGTTTAAACAAATCAATAATACTTAAAATGGCATCACATTTGTTGATAACTTTTAGGACTCAAAACTCAAGGTTTAGGACCGGGACTTGAGTGCAAAGACTTGAGATTTACTTGTGACTCGCAAAACAATGACTCCCACCTCTGCTAGAACAGCAGTATCTGCTGCACATTATTATTTATTATACAGATGGTGCTATTGTAATGTAACAAAATATGAATATCTGACTAATGGGCCACAAAACCTAGTGGTAATCACATAATGGCAAAAAATGTCAATATTTTGCATCCCTAATGCATGATAATAAATACTGTTCTGACACACAGACGTGCATGTGTGTGTGCCATTACAGTAAAGGCTGTATTTGTGGTTTCACTTATTAAACCATGGAAGCAGCTATATGATAAGACGATATGTCATGTGTCATGTGTGCAGCATATGAGTCCGAGACAAATTTCCCTAGGGGCACAAAAAAAGTGTAATGTATCATATTATACTGTCTGTGGCTTTTTTAAATCCTGCAGCACTTAAACTCCACCCCAGAGAAAAACTCAATTTACCAGTACACAGGATATCCAATGTAACTATTCCTTATGCTATGAAGTTCTTGCCTTAGTTCAGTATAAACATGAGATCATTACAGCAGATTCTGTGTATCAGTAAATTAGGAAGATGTACCATTCCCCACTGTTTGTTTGACATGCAGGATTTTGTGTGTTGGCGTGCTTTGTGCGTGTATTCCATTTATGAACATGTCACTTGTTGTAATGCAGGAAAATTGTTGTACCCTGTAGTTTAATAGACATCAGTCAAAGCACTCTCGTAACTTTGACACCCAGCAAAATTAGAAAAATGTGTCTCTGTCTGTCGAGTCAATTATTTTGTTTTTCACACTGCGTGTTTGTGTTTCAGGTATTGAGTCTCTGGTGCGCAGTCTGAAGGAGGCTCTGCGGCTGACCAACCTGGAGGTGCCCAAACAAGGTCTGCTGCTCCTGACTGAGATACTGGAAAAGTAAGACTGCACTGTAATGTTTTTTTTTCCACTTTTTTTGAGCTGTCCCAATGCCAGAATTATTTCCACTGCACCACCTTTGAACAATTTCTGCACTGACAGAAAAGGATTTCACCACATCTCAGCCTCTCTGTGCTTCCAACAGAGCACTGTCACATCACAGGGGGGTAGACGCAGCTGCAGCAAATAAAAATAATTATGGTTTAATTAAGGCGTCCCGGTTTGCTGCAGCAGTTTTCCATGCTGACATTTTTGTTTAAAGGTCCCCCTTCGATTACTTGCAAATTCAGGTATTGTTACGCCTATGTATGTTAAAAGGTCAGTTCAGCAAAATCACCAAGACACAGTTGAGAGTTTATTTACTGAGGTTTTGAGTTATCTGCTGCTGTACCTGAAAAAGGATTGAAAGATGACAAAAACGACATGTTTCTGAGCAGCAACATGTCTCACTAGAAACCATGTCCTGGTTACTCAAGATGATCCACAGACCTCACAGTACATAGCTTTCATCGGAAAATATTTTCATCTGAAGAAACAGTTTACAGTTCATCCATGTATCATCAGTTTATACTAGAGCCTACTGAACTCTGATGAAAGAGATGTTGTTTATTTAACATAATTAGAATGCAATGAGATTGAGTTTGTTGACATAGTAACTTAGGGGAAACCCTTTTTTTTCATGTTTTGGGTCTAGGGGTCTTAGGGAGATGGCAGTTTTTGAAATTGGTCCAGTCTTGAGAGAGAGCCCAGCAGCTGACAGTGATGAAACAGGCTGCAATGTAATCACCACGGGCAATTGTGCATAGGTAATTTACGTCCATTAAAAGTGCTCATCTTTGCCACTGACAGGCTCAGATTGTTATTATAAGTGTCTGACAACATTATGGAAAGGACCCTATCTAGAAATGAAATGTTTTTCCGAACGTTTCGCTGATCTGCTTTGTTTGTTAGTGTATATAACCAAGTCTTGCTCAAGGAGAAGACTTGTTGTGAAATCTCACAGCCTTTTCCACATTGTTGAGATCAGCTAAAAACGACATTGAAAATCTTTTAGGTAACACTAAGCTATGCTCTCTGTACTCCAACATGACAAACTCTTCTCAGTGTTACACTAGAGTTTGTGACCCATCAGAATACATGACCTAGCCCCTAAACCCTAACCCTAACCCTAACCCTAATCACTCAATAACTCACCAATTTCAACGAACAAGTGTCTGGCACTGGGTTACAAAATTTCAGTGTGACACAGGCACTTCTCTTTCTGACTCTCACGAATGATTTCACCATTGTTTTTCTGACAACAAACCTCTCACCTCTCGAGAGATTTCAGTATGAGACTTCTAATGAGACCAGTGAAAGATAAAGAAAAATGTTTAGTTTCTCTGTAGGGATCCTGTCCATAATGTTGTCAGACACTTTATTAACAATCTGAGCCTGTCAGTGGCAAAACAAGCACTTTTAGTGGACATAAATGGCAGCTGCAGCTGTCCTTCTCAATTCTGGACCAATTTAAAATGGTCTCCATTAATCACTTAGACACAAAAACATGGGATAAAGGGTCTAGTTTGAAAAATACTTTGCCATTGCTTGGTATTTAACTCAGTTTGTAAAACTCGCTAGTCAATCATATTGTATAATATTATTACATTATTTATGATAGATGACATTCCTCATCTTTGTATTTTCCATTGTGGGACATTTGAGAAGTTATTACATTATAACTGCAGTTAAAATGAAGCTAGCAGTTGTGAGGCTTATGCACGTTAACATCACCAAAGCAACACACAGTTATGTTAACGATTCTTTACACCACTGTTCTGTTTGTTTGTACACAAAGTCAACAGCATGTACAACTTCAGCCACGCTGACAAAGAAAAGCGACCTCCTGTAATACATGTTAAATATGGTGCGCTAGGAAGTTTAATTATATTTGAATTAACTGTCTGCTGGCTTGCAGATGAAAATATATCATGAGCCGGTAAAACACTGTCATATTTCTGCAAGGTTGACATAATTTTAATGGAATGTTCCCCCCTGTCACATGGCAATGATACAGGGGATAAGAGATTTCAAATGGCAAGGGAAATTTGTCCTTTACGCTGAGTGGAACAGTAAGAAAAAGTAGCCCGACCAGAGCTCTTAATGCTGAACAAGCTTAAGTGTGTGTGTGTGTGTGTGTGTGTGTGTGTGTGTCTCTGTGAGTCTTACTCAATTTGTCCATTAACATGTCTCTTTACAGTGTGTGTGTGAGCGAGTGCTTTTTCGTTTGTGTGCACATGCCCGTTTGTGGCTGTTTTTGTGTCTGTCAGGTATCGATAGATACGCACCACTGTGTGTGTTTGTGTACACCTTTATGTTCATGCGTGTGTTATTTAGGATGCTCTATGTGACTACTGTTGTGGCAACAGGGAGCCAGTCCACAGCTGTTGTGGTGCTGCGTCATAGACCAGAGACAAACTCTGGTGATCTTTCTAACAGCAATAGGTCAGCACTATTTGTTTATTATGTGTCCCCGCCCGGAAAGACAGAAAGTAAGTGTCTGTGTAGGTGAGTGAGACAGAGGGAGGGTGCGTTCATTGCGACTCAGCAAACAGTCACTGCTGGAATTGGCACAGCAAGCCCAAGAATGATAGATGGATCAGGCAGAAGAACAAACTGTCAGTTGTTTGATGGGTCTTTATTGACATCCATGTCAAAAACCCATATCAGCAAAAAATCCTGAAATGCCGCCCTCTTTCTCTGTGCTTTGGCATAATTCTCACTGACTCATACAGGATCCACAGTGTCGTACAATTTTTAACTGTCTCAGTATTTGATTATCTGCTTACAACAGTGATTCTAGTAGAATTAATCATAGATGTGTGTCTCTCTGCCTAGGCTAGGATCTGTTCCTCTGGCTGCTTCACTAAAATTAAATAATGTAGTGTCTCCCTATATGCAGTTAGCCGCCGCTAAATGATTGGCACCACTGCTATATAAAAATCTCCCAATACACAATTAACTTGCTATGTCTACTTTAAGCAGCCAGAGTCGGGGAGTTGCATTGTTACATTCATGGTTTACTACTAACCTGCCTGTCGTGGGTGCGGACACACCATCACTCACCACACGAATACACAGCACTGAACACTTCTGTAGGGGCTGCGGTACATGCCGCTGTTTTCTGACAGTGTTTACATTTAGCTGTGTATGTCCTGTGTTGTGCCCACATGACTGACATGGCATCTTTATGCAGGGTATACTAGCTCTTTCTGATCTGCATTTCTCCAGGATTTGACTCATTATGTCTCCATGACTGGGTACACAGGGTTGATTAGGGAAGACTGGGGGTAATTTGAATCTTTTTTTTGTTTTGATGTCATCACTCAAAAACCTCTTGAACTATTTGTATACAAATAATATGTAAGTAATTGTATCTGTGTGCTGTTTGTTAACAGTCATCAATTGTTTTCACGAGCAATGTTCGAGTCACGATATTGATTGAAACACTAGATGTGAATGTCACATCTGCCCCCACTTGCAGGAGTGATTGTAACAGCATGGGAATCATTTTGTTAAATGTAACACGACATCTACAGCTGTGTACAAATGTGTGTCTGAAGCCCTTGTGTCAGTAGACGCCCTAAATGTCTTATGGTGGCACAAAACAAAACCCAGGCACTTCAGCACTGCTGCTGTAAAAAATCCTAGGGGAAACACTGTAATGACACCTATTTATCTGTGAAAAAACGCACTGTTGTTGGATAGTGCTGTTTATGTGTGTGTGTGTGTGTGTGTGTGTGTGTGTGTGTGTGTGTGTGTGTGTGTGTGTACAGGCAGCCTCCAAGCATGCGTCTGTTCCCCAGTGGTTCAGGTTTTGTGGCAGTTTCAGAGGCTGTTATGGGTGGAGTCTCGTCCTCCTGCCTGCTGGTAGCCACACAGGCTGCCACTGCTGCCGCCGCCCTGTGCAGGTATACACAAACACACATTCTTGAGATGTGTAGACACACAGAGACCCGCAGGTATACTAGGTAGATATACTGATATAGGTGCTTTTTCAAGGACACTTGTAGGCTTTGCCTCTGGCAAACCCCATACCATGAGTTGCACTCATTCAGACGCATACACACAGACACCCTCACTCAGAAATGTGCGTTATAGCCTCATTTCCACCAAGCAGCCCAATTTAATTTAGTTTAGTTTGTTACACATTAGACGTAAGTGCTATATCATAGGCAACTGGACTTGCTTGTGTTCAAGAAACAAGAAACACAAGCAAGTCCAGTTGCCTACGATGTAGCACTAAAGATTACCATGACTGAGAATCTTCACCGACATGTTACACATTAGAGCAGTTATCTTGTGTTGCCATTGTCAGAAGTTGTGGATGGTACCAATAGAACTGTTCTATCCAGTCCTGTTTTTGTTACCTCTTTGTAGAGGTACCTGGCACACCCATCTGATATGAAAAGGTGGAGCTAGAAACATTGCAGTCTGTTGATTGGTTAAGAGAACCACCACTCTTGCTTGACAAGGAGTCAATGCACATACCCGCTACTTAAAAATAACCTGTTGATTGTGAGGGAGACTGTAAACACAACAGTCTTTTCTTTTTTGTTCTGAAAATGTTGGCATGCACCCCTGGTCCAAAGATGATTAATGAGGTGCAGACGTTCCTCTGCATCGTCAGTAAAGAAGAAATACAGTTAGAGCTGGATAGAGCAGTATGGTAACAACCCCGCCTACATGACTACTGTCTCTGGTGGAGATGCAAAACAGATCTAGGTATGTACTGGTACCGGTACGTACATTGTGAAGGGTACTATACTGAAAGTGTTTCAGTGGAAACGCAGCTTGTGTCCCTTTCTACAGCCTGTTTCTTTCCCCTCACCATCCTCCCCCTTTCCCAGCTACCTAAAATAATCATACAGTGTTGTGTAATTTTTTGCTGTCCAGTGTTTGCTTTGTATAAACTGCTGCCACTCTCTGAATTATTCAGACTGAACCACCAGTCCGTACCAGTCCAGTACGGGAAGATAGAGGAATTAATTGAGGCTATCACTAAGAGATTCTCTGAGCTGTCTCTACCCTCTCCTGCTCATCGTCGAAGCACTGTGAGTTAGTTTTTCTTTATGTTTGATCCACAAATATACTATAAAGATGCTAAATTCAGGAACTGGTAGTGAAGAGATCTGTCTGTGCAGTCTGTCTGAGTGGTTGTCTCGTGGTGATTCTCCAGAGAGTTTTTTTTTTTCCTGTCTTTGATGCTATCTAGCACATGTCACACAGAACATGCAGTATGTGATTGACATGTCCGATCCCTTGAAGGTCTTTTTCTGTTCTATTTTTCATAGCTGTCCCTCACTGCTGCCTCTGTTTCAGACAGGAATCAGTATTCCTGTCTGAAAACTGGAGCGTCGCACCTGTAACAAGGACAGTGATGTGACTGTCAGCAAGATATGTCTGGTTGGCATAAATTCATGTTTCAGTTGAAAGAATAAATGTATTTCACTTTAATCACTAGTGTTGGGTATCAAACTCTGTACTAAGGTTACCAACTTAATTACCTCAAGACCAACAAGTACTGATTCATATTAAATCCATCTGTGCCAGATGCTGGTACCTGAGATCAATCAATCATTCATCTGTTGCATGTAATTGCACAACGTACAACTCCAGTGAAATGTGATCCTCTCAGCTCCTTAAACTTGTGCACTGCAGTTTAGTCCTTTTTTGTGTCTTCCTTCATTGATGGCTGCCACTTTATAATTGTTCACGTTTCTGGATGGTTCCGGTAATCCATGGTTTCTGGTTGTGGAATGAGTTAACTGTCCACACATCACTACCCCAACAAGATTGCTGTGTCGCCTCTCCCGAACATGGCACCGCTCTGCAGCCACCTCTGAACGGCATGTAGTAGTGATCCACAGCAGGAACGGGACAGCACCTCACAATCCCACACGCCTCCTCTCCTTCGCTCACCAGAGTCCTCTGCTCTGTCAGATTGGCATGTAGATAAAGAGTTGAGTGTCCAGGATTTAGCTGAGTTTTGGTAAATCATTACAGTGAATATAACAGTTCCTGATGTCCCTTTGGAAACTGATGCGGCACCAAAGTTGTCCATTTTATTTTCCAACACCTGTACAGTGGCTGTCAGAATGCTAGTTCAGCTGGTGCTCATTCCTCTCTGTCTTTCCTTGATGTTTACTGATGTTTACATTTAAATACCTTGACCTGGCTAGCTAGCAGCTAGCGAGCTAAAAGTCAGCAGGTCACAGATTGGTGAGTAGATTTCTACATCCCGATGAGTGACTTGCAGTCATACGCCACCATTGTTCAATGCCAGCCACAAAAAGCACCAAGACTTGCAAAACAGACAGAAGAGTCAAAATGTAGCACAAATTTAGCAGAGCTGACAGAGAGTTGACTGGAAGCATCCCTGTCTACATCATGATATGACTGCATCTGGGTGTGAACACTGGGTTTAGACAATAGACTCCAGCCATGGAGCTCTGTTGCTGGTGTCAGAGCCGCCAGGTTCAACTTCATGGAGGAGGCAGAAGTGCTCCAAAACTGGGAAGCCGGCCACGGAGCTCTGTGACTGCTCCGTCAGCTTTGCAGCGAGCCATAACTTTCTCTGCAGCACCTATTTTCTTTTCTATATTATTTTAGTAATGGCTGGTATCACTGCTAGATGAGCAGACACACACACACACAAGCAGACAGACACAGAAGATTAGCTCTATGTGTGATGAGAAAAGAGCAGAGGAGCAGAATTACGTTTAAGTTTGCAATGTCACCCCTGCAGCTTGTTCAAAAATTACATTTTTGTTATTACAGAGAAAGTAAAGTACTGAGAAAATGTTCCGTTGGGTCCTGGTATCAGTTCAAATGTGAACGAAACTCAGCCCTATTAATCACATTGTCTCTCTTTATGGAGAAGTTTCATTGTTTTAATGATTCCCTTAAGGAAGTCTGTTTGGTGCTGTGATAAGATGATAATTTTCTTTGTAATGTGATTGAATTTGCTTGTCTCGTCCTCCACTGTTTTCTCATGTTCTGGTTTCCTCTGTTTTCCCCCTTTTATCTCTGCTATCTCCCAGGGGAGTCTGAGGAGGTCAGACCCCAACAGCCAGGGTTCCAGGTCTGAAGGATTTCTGCTCCAGGCTCTGGTCTGTTTTCAGGCCGCCTGCAGGTCAGCACATCGTACGATCATGTTCAGGAAGTTTAATGGGATCACTTGGACAGCGAGAGTGAATAATAGACTCACTAATGTACAGACAAAGTCTTTGGTCGTAGGTTTTTTTTTGTTGTTTGATGATTAATTCTACACTTAAATCCATCTCAACAAGTTTGACCTTATGTCTTAAAGATTTGTTTTTCTAGCATAATAATTAAAAAATCAACTTGTTGTATTAAATCAAATGTTAATCTGTGAAATGCCAAATGTGAATGTTATTGAATATTAATGAATTCATTGAAATTAATATTTTCAGCCCACCAGCAGAATGTTTCAGATCAATTTTAGATGAGGGAATTTAGTGAAATCCTTGGTATGCACATGTTCCAGTATTTCTTGTCGTCTTTATGTAATTCTTGTATATATGTGAGTGGGAGTGTTTGTGTTTATGTGTGTGTGTCCAAGGTTGGCTGAGGGGTGTGCATCAGAGCCTATTTTGAAGGAGAACATGTTTACAGCTCCATTTAAACACAGCCATACTCAGGACTCACTGGAGTCCCTGTATTATTGTCTGCTGCGCTGCTGTGACTCTGTCTGGATACCCACCGTCATTGTGAGAGCTGGAAGCACAAACACACACACACACACACACATGCACACATCCAATTCATTATCTTCTCATCTTAACCTTCTATCTCTCTGTCACACACACTTGTAACCAAACACTTGAGAAAATACTCTTCTGATTTGTCAGATATCTTTTCTGAGATATTGACGACAGTGATTACCTCGCTCTGTCTGGCTGTTTTGCTAAATAACTATTTTAATAAGCACAGCCACACACACTCTGTCTCCATTAGTTTTGTGTACACATGGACATTTGAGCCTATCGATCAGTACCTCTGCTGTAGTGCCAGTAATTGTTTTATTATGCTAGGTTTTTCTAAAGTTGGTTCTATTCAGGCTAAAAATCAATCAGACAACAAGAAATTGTTCACAGTTTGTGTTTTGGTCATTTGTCTGTAATTTCCTCTGTGTGTGTGTGTGTGTAGAGGATGTGTGAGCGTGCACCCAACACCCAGATCCTGCAGTACTTCTACTCCATCCTTTCCTTCCAGTTCACCCTGCTTCCATCTTTCATGCCTGTCTTTGCAAATAAGCTCGGTAAGTTTTGTGACACTACAACCTCAAATCAGCAAATATTTTATTGTATTTTATTTCAGTATCGTACATTCTGTCTTCTAGTTTCATGGCAGCAGCCTTCAATGTGTGCGTTCTCCCCTTAGCACTGGAACATTGACAGGTTGGGTGTAGCAATTCTGATGTTAGTATCTTCATGAGTTTTCAGTCTAAAATGGTCAGCACTGACTAGTGCAGTAGCAGACAAATCTCTTCTCCCTTATCTGCTCCCTTATCTGGAGGGCCGGGCTGTCAGTCCCTGTAATATTATAGTAATGGCACATGATGAAAATATTATGAACTGACTGTTGAGTAGCTATAAAAAATACTAATGTAAAGTTGTAAAATCATGAAATACAATGCTGAAAACAGAGAAATGCAAGTTATTTCAAGATTTAAAGAAAATATTTTTTACATTTTTATTTTAATACACATCAAATAATATAAAGTATGTGAAAGGTGTACAATGCAGTACTTAAAGAAGCATTTCACTGTTTGAGAGATGGTCTTTTTCATAAAACAGGGATGTCTTTGTGCTACAAATATACAATTACCTGTGAGATTAGTGCTACATGAGCAAAGACGACAGAGAAAAAAGGACTGTGGTATTTGTTTTTACTCAAGAGGTTGCAAACTGTCAACTGTCAGAATGCACTGTGCCACACCATTAACGTTAGAATATGTGTCTTCAAACATTTGAGGTGAAAAATAGGCAACGCAGTTACAGAATCTAGGTTCATATTTTATCAGCACTGCTCAGTTTTACTGAAAAACTGACATTTTCACAATACAGGAAACAGCATTGCACACACTTCCTGTTCTCAAATTCATATATTGCTGCCAAACAGTGCTTTGAAATATGTTTCTGAAGACATTATAGGCATTACATGCGCAGTCCAGTAACAGAATCTTGGTGTACATTTGATCAGCCTTCCCTACTTTTGCAGTTTGATCAGAGTTTAAGAGAGCAAAGAGAGGGGCGGCTCCTTCTCTCGATCCACTTCTATACTCTTTGTGTCCTTCGAAGTTTTGAAAAAGAGGAAGTACAACCTGCAGTTTGAGCAACAGCCCTAGAGCCAGCAAAAGTCAGCCAGATTTTCTCTGGCAAGGGAACAGGGAGATCTGGCCGCTAACATGATGGAGGGAAGTTTAACTTAGTGCATTTACACATACTACCCACATTGTTATTATGCAAAGCTGGTTGAAAATCAACATCAGCATATTTATTTGCAGAAACCCTGCCCTCTACCTGTATTTTCTTATTCTTATTTTGCTGTGTTCGGCACGTTCCTGCTCACAACGTGCAGGTGAGGTAGGGATTTTTAAAAGTAGCAGACTGTGAGCAGCACGCATCCAAGAGGAAGATATGAAAATTGTGGACACAGTGCCACAAAATCACAAATATAGCTAGGTAAAATGCTAAGCAAACAAAAGCTGAGGTTGGCTTTCACTTTTGCTGGCGATATCGTTTACAAATAGTAAAAGACAATTCCTGCATAGTATACCTTTAAATTCAGTGTATAATCATTAAACTCTACCAGATTTGTTTTAAGGTCAGACATCGATATTATGGGAATATATAGGCCTTGAAATGATAAAGTTTGAGTAGCTTTTGTTTTTATACAGTCTTGTTGAATAATGGTACACATCTCTTGCTTCCCTAATGAAATATATTTGGCATAATCAATTACGCGTTTTACATTTAGACTTGTTTTTTTTTGTTTTCTGCACACTGAATTTGGTTAATGACCACTTAATGAAAGAAGATATGACTTTAAGGTGGGCACATGTGCGTATTTTAAGATGATGGACCATGTGTTTCTCTTCAGATTTCTGACTTGAGCTGAAGGGTAAATGTTTGTTTGTCAGATGGACGTCAGTGGTTAACTGAAAATTTAACTTGTCCAGGGACAGCCAGTCTGACTTGCAACGTATAGCACCAGCCCGTACGATGTAATACTAAAGTGTGTAGCTCACATGGTCGGATTACAAAACCTAACAATACTAATCAAACATATTTCTAATAAGCTTACTGTTTTAATGTAATTTGCCAATTAAGTACCCTGCTTATAATACATTAAATCCAAAGCCCTAAATGTCTAGCATAATTACATAAGCACAAACAGAGGCAATTATACTATTAACTTCAGTTACCAGCTAATTATACAACGTGCAGTACACTTCATTTCATTTCATTACCACATAACAGTTTCTGTCAGGAAATATTCACAAAACTAAAATCAATATTTTATACAGTTTATAGAAACAGCAACAGTTGATTCTGTCCTCATCAAAGACAGGGCTAAAAGCCTCAACGTTTGTGTGATGGAATTTTATATCACTGTAGGGGAAAACTGAGCAATCTGTCCAAATCTGGCAGTCCACATGATGAGCCTCAATTATTGACAGGAAACGCGTTGCCTTGGGCATCTAGACAAGCCAATGTGGTGGCGTTAAAAGAAACTTAAGCTTTATATTTATGCTGCAAGCGGTTAACAAAGCAGAGCAGTTTTCTGCTGATATGGCTGAGCAGTACCTTGGCATAGATCCACCAGAGAGTGAGTTAGTAGCTTTATGAAATTGAAACTTCCCTCAAATAAGTAAGGGGGGCTCTCTCTCTCTCTCTCCTGCTGCACCAGTTAAACAGCCAAGACATTAAGTACAGCTTTACGATATAGCTTCTCCCCCCATAGAATTAAAATAGGACTGCTGTCCCATTACCTCCAACGTTGCCAAATGATGAGCTTTCCCTCTCTGATCCTTCAGAGTATTTTTAGAATATAGTGTCTGTGTGTAAGCCTGAAAACAAATGTGAGATTAAAACATGAAGCAGGGTTCCCACAAGTCCTTGAAATCCTTTAAAGTTTGTGTATTTGAGGGAAAAAATTAGGCCTTGAAAGGTTCAAAAGTAGATATAAATAGATATGGGTCATTGAAAGTGCATGAATTTATTTATTTTGGGCAAGATTAAAAAACATTAGTCTCTATCATTCAACTTACACAATATATTGTTTTGCTGTGCTGTGTTAGAGGCGGCAAAAGCCCACAGACTCTGCAAACACTGCAACACAGTATTATGTTTTCGGTTTGTCCGTCTGTCTGTACATATGTACATTCATACGCTCGCCTAGTTCTTTGGAACATAATATCTCATGAACTACTGGAGTGAATTTCTTCAAATTTGGCACATGTCCACTTGGACTCAGTGATGAGCTGATTAGATTTTAGTAGTAAAAGATCAAGTTCACTGTCACCTTGCATCCATCTCATTCTTGTGAACAGGATATCTCAAGAACGCATGAAGGGAATTTCTTCAAATTTGGCACAAACATCCACTTGGACTCAATAACAAACTAATTAGATTTGGTCAAAGTCACTGTGAGCTCGTCTTTCTCATCCTTGTGAACATGATATCTCAACAACACCTTTAGGGAATTTAAATTTGGCACAGATGTCAACTTGGAATCAGTGATACACAAATTAGATCTTGGTGGTAATAGGTCAAAGGTGAAGGTCACCCTGAACTCATCTGTCTCATTCTTGTGAACTTGATACTTTAGGGAACCTTGAGGGAATTACTCCAAATTTGGTGTAATTTTTCACTTGGACTCCACAATGAACTGGTTAGAATTAGGTGGGCAAAGGTCAAGGTTGCAGTGACCTTGCATGTATCTTATTTTTGTGAATGTGATATGTCAAGAACGCCTAAAGGGAATTATTTCAAATTTGGCACAAACCTCCACTTGGACTCGAGGACGAACTAATTACATTTTGGTGGTCAAAGGTCAAGGTCACCACAACCTTGCATCCACCTTGTTATTGTGAACATGATAACTCAAGAACACCTCGAGGTTATATCTTCAAATTTTGCACAATTGTCCACTTGGACTCAACAATGAAGTGGTCAGAATTTGGTGTTCAAAGGACAAGGTTATTGTGACCTTGTGTGGGTCTCATTCTCATTAATGTGATATCTCAAGAACGCCTTGAGAGAATTTCCTTAAATTTTGCACAGTCGTCCACTTGGACTCCAGCTGAACTGATCTGAATTTGGTGGTCGAAGGTCAAACGTCAAGGTCACTGTGACCTCACATGTTTTTAGCCATAACTCAAGAATTCATTCGCTTATTATGACAAAATTTAACACAAATGAAGTTATGACATTATATATTCAGATGGTCAAAGGTCAACTTTACTGTAACATCATGGTCAAGGGTAGTGACTTAGGAAGATACTGAATTGGTGACACTAATTTTGGGTGTCTACCTTGAAACTGGGCTGACTGTATAGATCTTCTGTGCTGCTGGGGGGAAAGGTGTGAGTGAAGCGTCCATGTTTCACAGAAAGGTGACGTAAACAGGAAGTGCAACTTGACTGTTTTGCGGTGGCATACAACTGCAAGGCAGTAATTGTAGTTTATGAGAGATAGGCTCTGAGCTTCTGTTAAGCCTGCTAGCTCTCATTATAAAAATGCTCAGTGCTGTACCAGTGTTTAACCATGATCTGTGTCTCAAACTATGCTTTGTGGGTCCTTGAATTTGTGGGACTTGGACCTGGGAAGTTATTGAAATGTCATTGAATTTAATGTTTTAAGAAAGTGTGAAAACCCTAATGAAGGTTTAGGAATTGTGGACGGAGACTGAGTCATGATTTCTGGCACAATGATGATAGGCTTCTCTCTTCTGTGTAACTTTTGTTTTGAAAAGTGTTATATAAATAGTATTTTTATCACCATCTTTTCTCCTCTTCCTCATCTCTCACTGTCTCATCCTTCCTTTATTCCACTCTTCACCTCCTCTTCCCTGCAGCGTCCTCAGGTTTCTACAGTCTGGCTCTGGAACACAAAGGGCTCCTCTGTGCGGGGAACAGGTACAGTGTAACAGGATAACCTGAGGACACACACGTACACACATATACACGGCAATTAACAAAGCGCTGCTGTCTACAAAGTGTAGCTCTGTGTGTGTCTGTGTGTTAAACCGTGGTGGCTCAGAAAGTTGAGTTCTTATTATCATTCCCTGTCGGAGCACATTGAACAATGAGACAGATAATTCGACTGAGGCATCTGTCATTTCTGAGTCACTCTGTCTACTTTTTTTTCCAATAAGCGAGTCGTCTCAGCAGTGTGTCTGTCTCAGAGCAACAGATCTGCAGCTTCAAAGACCACTGTGTGTGTGTTTAGATTCAGTATGTGTAAGCATATGTGCTTTTGTGAGTGGAAGTGTGTGTGTGTGTGTTGGTGCGGTCATAAACGTGGTTGACTCAGTAGGCTTTAGGCCCCCCTGCTCTGAGCTGTAATGAAACTGAACCATGCCGTGCTTGTGTTTCATATTTGAAAGGACTTAGTCAAGGCACATCCTGTCCTATGTTTCCGTTCCCTCTTGACTGTTTTGACCGTGCTTTGTGGAGGATTTGTGCTGTTTGTCTCAGGTGCCCTCTTTTTTCTTTGTTTCCTGTTGTCTTTCTGCCTTTTCTATATGATCATGTGCTTTTTCTCTGACTCTGTATATCTCCTTCTTACCGATTCTTCCAGGCATCCGAACCTGAATACATCTTGCTGTGGTTTTCTACAGAAACTCAGTATGTGTCTGCTCTCCCAGTCAGACCCTCCTTCTGGCTTCTGCCAGTATGGTATGCAAATACACACACACACACACACACACAGACACACACACACACACACACACACACACACACACACACACACACACACACACACACACACACACACACACACAGACACTTGCACCACTCACAGAGCTACACGATGCACCAGTAAAACCCTGTTGTTCCTGTCATTTTCCGAGCAATGATGTCAGTTGAAGTGTTGAACAGAACTGTTGATACTGTTTGTAAGTTTTGCTTGTTATGTGTAAGGATGGTCAGGTCTGGCAAGTTGTAAGATGTCCAAATCATTTCCTTTCAACGGCTAAAATATACCTTTAGTGAGGTAGTCTAACCTATGATTTTAAGTGTTCACTAAAAATGCCGGTCTTAATCCCTATGAACACAAATACCTCTGGAGACATTTGTCATCGATGATTTTGTTGTTGATAATGAATGAATAAATTAATTTTTATTATTGTGTCATGCAAGCTGTTAGTCCAGCCCACAGGGGCTTACGAGACACCATAAATTCAGAGCAAGCCAGAATCAGAGTCCAGCAAACATAAATTGTTAAAAGGAAAGAAAGCGGAACAAACTAGCAAAAGTATCATTTATATAATCAGATCATCATTTTGGAAGTCGCAGTTTGTGGATCACTGACAAAGGCATACATAGTGTAAAACTGAAAAAAGAATTCAAAATAAATACTACATGTAATTAAACAAACTTTCTTGCCTTCTCTCTCTAAACACGTAAAAATTAATTAACCATTCTGGCATTTGGTCATCTAAGCACCAGAAAATGTCAGGATTTAGACGAGCCATTTCATAGAATATAAGCTCTCTGAAATCATCATAGTTTGTACAATATGAAAGAAAATTGGTCTCAATTTCCACTTCATCAAACACAGCTTTCATATTCTCTTTTGATATTTAAACTAGGTCTGAAGATACGAACAGCTGTGGAATGAAATATATATATATATATATATATATATATATATATATATATACATATATATATATATATGTATACATATATATATGTATATATGTATACATATATATATATATATATATATATATATATATATATATAATGTTCCAGTGTCGGTTGGTGTTAATATTAAATGTGGCAAAAGTTCCAGATAATGAGTGAAATGTATGTAAAAGTAATTCCTGTGAGCAAAAATGTAAGGCTTCGGACTGTTCTGTACACTCTCTTTCCAACAATTTTTTCTACTTTGCCTACAAGCTGACGTCAGATTGTGGTGAATTTCTCTTTGCACGCTTACAAACAAACTCTGATGCGGTTCGTTTGTGTTCTGTGATCAGACCTGGATCTGAACCAACTGCAGTCACATGACACATTGGGTTAAACATGAGCATGTTACAGTCCTGGAGGATTATTAATGTGTGCCTCCTCCTCCAGCACATCCAGTGCATCAAAACATTGTTTTCTAGTTTGTTTTCTTTACTTCCTGGATATTTCCCATATGTTGACTTTAAACATAAGCAACTTTAACCAAGATTCTCATCCCTAATGGAGATGCCTGTTCTCTTGAGTTAAGTTAACCTTGCTCAGAGGGGGGTCTCAGAAACAGCTTGGTTTATATAAGCTGACGATGCCATTTTAGAAACGTGTTTGCAAAGGCACTAAAGAAAAGCTCTAGCAGATGTGTGTACTGTAAACATGTTTAATGTGTGAAATGGCCTTGGATTGAACACTGAACAGCTTGCTGATTTTTAGTTGCTGTGCAAAAGAGCTGATGCAAAAGATAATGAAAGAGTCTCTTAAATGCCAGTGCAATTTGTGACAAGGCAGATAATGCCTTCAATTAAAGGGGCATTGCTTCTGATTATGTGAGACTGAAGTAAATGAAATAAAAGAAAGGTAAGTGAAGTTGTAAGTGAGTAAACACAAATGTTAAGATACAGGTTGTTTCCCTCCTAATCTCTTTCCACATCCCTGTAACATCTCCTAAAATGAAATGTAAGAAATGTTTTATTGGAAACTGCAGGTGTTCCCTGGAGACATGATGTGACATTGAGACCGGAGTTGAGTAAAATATTTCTTTTAGGTAATGAGATGTAAGAGTTGTGCAAGCTAGCGTGTGTGTGTGTGTGTGTGTGTGTGTGTGTGTGTGTGTGTGTGTGTGTGTGTGTGTGCGTGTGTGTGTGTGTGTGTGTGTTCGTGTGTGTGTGTGTGTGTGTGTGTGTTCGTGTGCGTGTGTGTGTTTGTTTGTGTGTTTGAGGCTTTGAATAATGGCTTCTGTGGAGCTAGACTCCTGTTTGTTCCTTTTTCTGTCTGCCTACCTCCCTTTCATCACCCTTATCTGTTTCAGTTTCATTTTCAGCCCCTTGTTTTCTCTCATTTTTCTTCGTCTAGAATTTTTCCATCTTCATTGTATGTATTTGAAACTTTGTTAAACAAATTTGATCACATTTTTTAACTTTTACTGTTGTTGCCTTCCTGTTCTGTACAACCCTTTCTGTCAGTGTTTTAATTATATATTTCATTAATTGTATAACTCTATGACAATGCTGATTCATTGTTGTATATTATTTTGGGAGAAAGCTCACCCAAAGACCAAAAATCTATTTTTTCCTCTTACCTGTATTGCTATTTATCAGTTTAGGTTGTTTTAGTGTGAGTTGTTGACTGATAGAGATATCGGCTATAGAGATGTCTGCCTTCTCTCTGATATATTGGGGCTAGATGGCAATCGGCTTGTGGTGCTCAAAGCAAACCTGGTCTCACTCCCAACTCATCAACACCAACGCTTGGTTAGTGGCCCTTGGTTTCAGGCACCATCGCTGAGAGGCACCCCTTAGTGCCAGTAAGTCACATGACATCTGTCAAGTTATATTATGTTTGTAACCAACGTACTTATTTTAAGCCAAACCATGATGTTTTATTCTAAACATAATCACGTACTTTTGTTGCCTAAATGCAAGGGAGTAAACCTAAAAACTAACCTTTTTTTTTTAACCAGGGTTCTAAGTTTATTTTGACAAAGATTGCATGATGCATTTAACAAGCAGAAACTGTGCATTTCCTGTGAAAAAAGAAGTTTATTTTAAAAAGAGACAATGCATTTAATGAGCGTAAATTAACATGTCGTCCCTGAATATCCAAAAATGACACAGGAGGGGTACCTAGCGCATAATGTTTTGAGGGGTAGAGCCACTGACCAAGCATTGGTATTGAGTTGGGACTGAGAATGTATTGTCAAAGCACTAAAAAATGACATTTGAAAAATGCAACATCTCCAATGTCTCCTTCCAGAAATCATGACGCAGTTACTCAAGATAATCCACAGACCTTGTTGTGAGCAGCTTCATGAAGGAACTATTTTCTTTCTAACTGTATCACCGGGCACAGGGAGCATGCATCTACTGCTAGCTCACCTAGCACCACTACGCTAGCAGCTCAGCAGAGGAGGACACATTAGCACCAGCCTTTCGTCCATGAGTAGATGCACGCTTTCTTTGGCATAGTGAAATGGTTGGCGGTTGTAGTTCTGTAGTAAGAGAATAGTTCCTACATGAAACTGCTCACAACAAGGTCTGTGGGTTATCTTGAGTTTCCAGGTCATTATTTCCGGAAAGAGACATTGCTGTTGAGCTTTTCAAATGTATATTTTTTGGGGGCCTTAAGCCCCACAAACCGAGTGCTATCTAGCTTCATTATATCGGACAGAAGGCAGACATCTCTATGGCTGATATTTCCAGCACTCAGCAACTCACACCAAAACAATCTAGATTGATAAATAAAACTACAGGTAAGAGGAGAAGTGTTTATTTTTGATTTGGGGTTGTACTGTACCTTTAAATTGTATCATGTCTATGTTTGTATGGTTGTCTGATAACTGTGTAATAGCTGAAAATGTTTTTCCTCTTCTTTATCCTCTATTATTTTATGTTGATGAAAACCTGAGCAGGAGGCGACATGTCAATGCAGCCTGCTTTGTAGGTCTGTTGTCTTTCTCCCATCTGTTGTTTCGCTTCTCATCTCCATCATGTGTCTGTCCTTAGCTGTGTTCCTCTCTCTCCCAGTCCTCCCTCTGAGACATCCTTTTATTCTTCTCTCTGCCTCTCTTCTCTTCCCCCCAGTTCCCTGGAGATGACGGCTTTATTGGTGCCTGGTGCCCTTCTTCTCATTTTTCTGTGCTTTCTAAACGCTGCCATTTATTTCTTACTCTTTCTCCACAGTGGTCCCTCCAGACCACAGTGCACTCTGTCTTGCCATGGGTCTGCAACCTTGGCCACTTTCCCCTTTTCCTGCTCCTGGTTATATTTATCTCTCCTCCTCTTTCTGTATTTCTTCAACTCCCGTTCCCTTCTTTACTTTGTTTTCCTCTTAGGCTGATTGGTAGTCTCTCTCCCTGCAGACCTTGCTGTGGCTTTATAGCCTCTGTGTAGTCATGCATCAGTGACCCCTATCCCTGTCTGACATCTCCCTGTTCCTTCTTTGTCATCCTTTTCTTTGCTTTGCCACTGCTTTCCTCCTATTCCCTCGTATACTGCATGTGGTGTCGTTACCCTCCCCACTCCTCGGCTCTCTTTTTCTCCAGACCTGCAAGAGGCTACATTGCACAGCACCATTTTCTCTATTCAGTGCCATGTTTCAATGGTCCTCTTTTCGGTTTCCCTGTCTCTTTCTGTGTTGTTCTTTAAAAGCTGCACCTCATTTTCTTCTCCCTCTCCCTATCTTTTCTTCCCTCACCACTCTCTCCAGCTCCCTAAAGACCACCCAGAGATGGAGGCAACGGCTCGGTGCAGATAGTCCTACTCTTTTAGCTGTTTCAGAAAATAATTCCCCGCTGTGCTTCGCATCTTTCCTTCCCTTTGTCTCCTCATTGTCTTTTTTCTCTCTTATCATTTTATACAGTATTGTTTATTTACATCTATCACCTTCTCTTGCCACATGTCCCTGTCTGTCAGTCCTCCAGTCCTTCACGAGGTGAAAGCCCTCCTCAGCACTCTCACACTGGTCCTGTTGTGTTTTGTCTTCATGCATCTCTCGCATGCGGTTTCACTTTCCTTCTTACTGTTTCCTTTTGTACTACACCCGTCATTCTGCCTGCCTTTTTCATCTTGTCTTCCTGTTCTTTAGGGACCTCATTTATGAAACAACATTCTTTAACTTGTACATAATATAGCTTTCAAAGGAAGTTATAAAAATTGAATGTAAGCGTGCACCACATCCATAGCTTGGTTAATGATGGATATCGGCTTTGTGTTTGAATAAAACCTAGATAATTGGAAAAGTGTGAAATCACTGAAACCCACTCATTTTCACCCCCAGATTTTTTCTTTTTCTGAAACCTCAGTTTTGGCTTGGTTTTAGACTCAAACTCAATCCACCCCTTGCCCAGGGGTGGATTATCAGACATTAGGCCGTGGGCACATATATGCAAAAGCCCATCCCCACCTCTCCTACATAGGCGCAAGACACACACACTTTATAATTGTTAAGCCACTTTTTTGTCTCTCTGTAGTCTTTTTGTGTTTCTTTGAGGGAATTTTGTCTTTTTGTGTCTCTTTGCTGTTCCTTTGCATTTCTTTCTGGTCATTTTAAATCTCTTCGTGGTCAGTATGGGCCTGCGTCCGGTCAGCCCATTCAGTTATCCATCTGTGCCATTGCCCCTACCACTTGGCCCTTGCAGTACTTCCCAGTTTTGGATGTTCATGTCAAGGGGCAGGCGATGTCTCAATTCTTGTCGGGACTGAGGAGTAGAGCGAAGAGTTAGAACCACATGGCCTTCCAAACACAGACACGGTCTAAACATGGCTGCACCAGCAACTAAAGAAACACAAAAATTTATTTTTGGCCTGTATAATTATTTAAAAATGACGATAACCATTACATTATCTGAGTTTAATGTTGTTTCAGGACATTATGGTTCTTTTCTTTATAACAAGCATAACAAAAAATGTTGCATCCCCACCTTAGATGGCATATGACAGCAGCTAAGTTGCTGCGCTTGTTACTGCTCCTCTATTTCAGTACCCGCAGGCCGGGTGGGAGCACCTAACTTTAGCCTACAGAGCACGGCTAGTGGCCTGGTAATGAGGTAGTGTTCTTTTTTATTTGATGACTTGTTTGATTTATTAATAGCATGAATTAAGTTGTGAAAGCATCACGAGCATCCATGCCTTTCCCATGGCAGTTAACATTCTGATAATACCGTTATAACCGTTGTTGTATCTGTTTATGTAAACAGCATCAACAACTACTGATGATATATCAGGATCTTGAAGGGTTATATGATTTCATAGGGAAGATTTCAACCACTACCCCTTGTAACTCTGTTCTTAGGGGCTTAGAGGTACTTGAAAGTGAGGGGTAGAGGCAAAAATAAGAGATGGTATTGGGCCGTAGTCGTAAGCACAAAATTGGTGAGTAGTGTTCCCTTGTACATGAGGCCTCAGGGTCTCTTTTGCTGTGTTTTACGTCTATCCTCTCCTCTTCCTCACCCTCCCTTCATAACTTTCTTTAGTTCCTGTTTCTGGCATCGCTTATTAAACCCTTTCTTGTTTTTGTTTTATTTCCTTGCTCTTCCCCCAGATGTTAAGGAGGTGGAAATGCTGCTGCTGCACAACCTTCCCTCTCTGTGTTGCCGTCTGTCAGACCTGCCCTCCCTGCTGTGTGAGGCCCCGGGGTTCCAGCTGTGTGAATATAAAGGACCAAGAGCCACCCAGTACTGTCTGGTGATATTGCTACACCTTGCCCTGCAGCAAGGAGATAGGTATTACAGTGCATGCACACAGCCTAGAAAACATGAATAAGCACAAGAATAAAACACCTTCACCTACTTTGCTCATATTGTAGACATGCATGCTTCTCTCTGGGGATTTAGGATGTTGCACTGTTTCAAAGCACTGAAAAAAAAAAGCAAAAAGTATTTGGTTTTGCAAACATTTTGCTTATTAGAAAGGGAACTGGTTCAATTTAAAAACGTGTGCTCAAAAAATATGATGTTCTGAGCTGGTATTTTTGTGGTAATGGAATGAACCAATAAATATTTCAGCATTAGTAAAAAGCATTTTGCTGATACAAATTCTAACCACTTGTGCCTGATGCTGCAGCGGAGTGGTTTTTGAGAATCGAGGGGATACTTTGATGTGCTTAGGGAATCAATATAAAGAGTAAAATGTCACCAAAACTCTCTGTACTCCATACCAGTGCTGTTAGCCAGCTGGCTGCACCACGACTCTGTGCTCCAGTTTCCTATAAACTTATAAGTATGTCTTGACAACATTGACAGAGGCAAATATTACTTATAAGTATGGTTTGATGATGTTGAGAGAATCTAATATTACAACTCCTTGATATTAACAACTTGAAAATATTTTGGAGATTAAAGTAACCTTGAAAAACTCGTCTTATTAATGTGGATCTAATGACCAAAGACAGACACTTCTTGAAGTTTAATATCTTGAGGAAAATTCTGTGCAAAGCACATCTTTGCTGGAACGCAGCCCCTGAGAGCAGAAAAGGACATTTGAGCTATTTCAAAGTTTTGCAATAACCAAAATGCCAGATGATATCTAGTGTCATATCACAGAGAGTCAGAGTTTTATCAAGAAACCAGCTGGTTTTGCGTGTTGCTCGCTCCCTGCTCCAGCGGCACTTCTGCGGCCCATCGAGGGTGTTCTTAAGTACATATTTTATGACCTCAGAGATGTGTCGGCCTCTTTGGAAAGTTTAATCTGTCCTTCGGTGGAACCTCAGCTATGTATTACCCCCCCCCCAGGGAAGGGGATGAAAGCCTCTCCCCACCACTGTGTGGTCTCATCAAGATTAATGGGAGCTGTGGCCAGAGATTTACATAGCGTGGGAGGGCTGAGTGCGTGTAGTGTGTGTGTGCACAGGGAGAAGGACTGTGAATGTGCGTGCATGTCCGTGCGTTGATATACATTCTGTCTGTGTTTGTGTATGTGTGTATTTTTGCGTGAGAAACAGAGATAGCAAGTTTGTGACATAAACATGCCCCTGGCGCACTTTTTCTGCTTTGCACACATAGTTTGTGTGTTTGTCCACTTTATTACCCTCACACTCAATGTGTCTGCTGAGGTGTGTTTGACATTCAAGTATGTGTGCTCCTGTGTGTTTGTATACATTCAAAAGTAAATATTTGTACACATATGTGTGTACTTGTAATATTTGAAGTTTATGTCATCATTATTGTGTGTGTGTGTGTGTGTGTGTGTGTGTTTGTGTGTGATCCAGACTCCTCCCAGACCAGACGGTGTTCTCCAGTGTGGTGTGGCTGTTACAGTCAGTGCAGGCAGAGGGTAGCTGTGCCCTGCCTCGCTATGTGCTCCGCTCTGCCCTCTACCTGCTGTCAGTGACACAGGACAAGAGCCCCAACCTCGATGGGGTAACGTTTGAGCAGTTCACAGCACAGTAGTCAACACACACTCTGTAATTTAGGAAAGTATATAAACAGCATCAGCAGCAAGGTGTAATTTATAAAACTTTAAACTTTGTTTTATGCTTTTCAGTAAACAAAGTTCTCTGGCACTGTGTCGTAGTTCCAGTGCAGGGCTGTTATATATTCGAAAGTAGATAATTATATGTAGATGATTAACCTCAAATGTCAATGGGAAATAGTGTGTATTTTTTCAACTGACACAAACACACAACAAACACTACCTTAATTGATCAGTTTTAACCACCTTAGAAAAGGCCTACCAAAAAAGTCTATATCAGTTTAAGTGTACATTGTATTTAAAATATTTTCATTGCTTTACGTTGCCTTCAGGCAGCCTTTTCCGACAGTCACCAGACTCCATTGAAAAAAAAACAGCCATTTCACTGGTAGTTATTGGTTTGTATGTAATGAAAATTGGAGCAAATATTCAAATACAATGTACACTTAGACAGATTTTTTTTTAGGTGGCTAAAATACATTTTGCTGCGGCCTTGTCCACAGCAGTAAATTGTCAGCATCTGTGGCAGTAGATTTGGTTTATCAAAGACACTAGCAAAGCAACGGAGTACATGAAATAAGCACAGCAGAAACGTCAGATTAACCACATATCTGTAAACGTTACAGTTACTGCTGTAAATGACAACAGAAATAAAAAAAAGTTTGCCGATTTCACATATCTCCGAAATTGAAATCAGTTGCCAGTTGTCTACCTGGAGGTGTTTTCGGACTGGAAAAATTGTGAGGAACTTTAGATAACAAGGCATTATTGGACCTTTCAAGTTAGGACTCACATTTGGTAATGATAACATTTGGTTTTCATGTCTTTCTGATACAAGTTGCGTTCTATGTGACATAGCCTTCATATGATTTTGGGGAGATTTAGTGGTATCTAGCAGTTAGGATTGGAGTATGCAACCAGCTGAAACTTCTCCAGAACAAAGGACCCTGTGATTAAAACCAGTAAAGACACTGAATAAAGCAGTTTCAGGTTAAAAATTAGTGTTTTTCTGACGCTGTTTGGTATGTTGCAGATGAGAAGCTCATCCTCCACATGCGAATGTATGCTCAGCTTTTTTCTCTGATAACCTCAGATGCAGACATTCAAGAGATTTTTACCAGGAGCTAAATTATCTGCAAAGGTCTCCTCTTCACCGTACCTGGTGAATGAAACCCGTAAAAACCTTGTTACAAATAGCTTTCTGGACGCTGCTTGTCTGGCAGTGATGGGCTTCTAACTATGGTGGCAAACGTGAAAAAGCAAATGGCCCTATCTAGAGTTAGTGTTTGGTTTGTCGTTTCTGGGCTACTGAAAAAACATGGCGCTGAACATAGTGATCTCCATAAACGACCTATGTAGATATAAACGGCTCATTTTAAGGTAAGGGAAAGACAGCGTTTCTTACTTGCAGGTGATTATACACTTAAGAGAAAATACGTATTACATCATATTCCATTTCTGCTGATATGTGCCACTAAATCCTACACACAGTGTCACAAAGCCTACCAAAACTGGGCTTTTACAGCCAAAAATCTTAATTTCTTTTCGTAACCTCCCCACCCCCAATTCTTTCTCTTCTGAACAAATTTCAGCCACAAAGGTTTTCCTTGCTTTAAGCCTTGACATGATACTTTGCAGAACAGGATCATTTTGTAGACTTGCCTTGTTTCAATATTTTTAACAGTTTTGCCTTTTATCCGTTTGCAGTGCTTGCCAAAATACACTTTGACAGCTGAGGCAAGTAGTGTGCCTCAGTTTTAAATGTTCTATTGTAGTTTCTGTTCAGCGAGTCAATCTAACAATGTGAAGAAAAAACCTCAAGTCATATTCAGCGAGACAGGTTTACCTACAAGCACTGCAACATTAAGGCGTCAAGATTCTATCAACATGAAGGTGTTGAACGTGTTGTTTTTCTTGTGCAGAGAAATGGAACAGCATGTACTGGAGTTCTGTGCAGTTTAATATGGAAACCATTAATGTGGAGGCCACGGTATACTCAGGATCAAAGCTTGACAGCTCATATTCATCTTTTGATGCAAAATCCATACTCTGCTGTACATGATTCAGCAGCAAAGAATACTAATTATAGCTCACTCTTATTTCTAAAGCAGGGCAAATAACATTTTCTTAAAATAATGGGGGTTTTTTTTAGTTCAAAGAGCGTTACATGGCAAAACTTTGTGCTGCAGCTTCTCTTAATAGTATTTATTTTATGTTTACAATGAATATGTATAAGCATTAGATTGCAGGAGACGTCCTGCTGGGACTGAGGGCTCAGCCTCGATGGGGCTTAAAGGCAGTCTCACATTTTGGTTGTAAAAAAAACTGTTTTCAATAGTGCAAACTTTTTAACTTGTGTTTGTATGCTCATCTCAAAGAAAGTGCTTTAGCTTTTTCATTTTTTTCTTTACCAACCTACTCCAGGCTCCTTTGAACTGCATCAGCAAGGCACTCTCCTCCTGCCAAAGCTTCTCTTCCCTCTACATTCACCATCCTGCACTCCTCCACTTCATCTGTCGATACTCGGAGCTTGCAGAGAAATTTTGGCCCCTGGTCTTAGAACTTTGGTTGACCAAGCAAGCACAGCACACAGATGCAGAGCAGACCATGGTAATGGGCAATTGTTCCACTTCCATCTCAGACACACATACGTTTGTCAATAAATCATTTTACTTCTTGGATTGAACACACTTTGCTTGTTTCACAACAAGTTTCTCTCATTAATTTCACTCTAACAGAGTAACTGATACAGATGCATTAGAGTGAGTTTTTTTAATTCCCTTTGAACTCTTACAAATTAAAATTGATGAAAATGTTGGTTAGATTTCATTCCTGGGTCCAGGCAGGCATACCAGAGACGCCAGAGAAGAGAGAAGCAGACGAGAGGCAGAATCAGGAGCCAGACGCAGAAACTAAGGAGCTACTGACTCTGATAGAGAAGTACCCGGCTGTCATAATGACGCTCCTGGTGAGAACTAGAGACCCCAAACAGGAGCTTGGATTTAAGTTGTTCACATTAAGTTTGAGATAGTTGTAAATGCTGCATGATGTGCTGCAATGTTTCACACTATGGTAGAACTATTTGATACGCTTGAAACCAAAACACATATTTGTCTTTAAGGGCCCTGACACATCAAGTCAACGGTTTATGTCAGGCTGTTGGCGAGCATTTGTTGCCCTACTTTTTGCGATGTGTCCCGCACAAGTTGTCCCTTGTTGGCTTTTTTTTTTTTTTTCGCGGATTCAGCATGTTGAATTGGTGCCAGAGCCTACTGGTGAGAGGCATCACTCTGATTGGCAGTTCAGCTCAGTAAACGAGAAGAGAAACAAAAGAGGAAAGCAAGCAATCGCACTCAGGTGGGAAACGTACATGCTAGTTGGCTAATGGCTTGTGTTGTGTTCAAGTGCAAGTTATTGGCGGAGAAACAGGCGATGTAAGGCGATGTAACAATCAGCCGTCATTGCTGCTAGGTTGTTGATGCTGGTTTGGTGTGTCTGGGCCTCAAACTCCACTGAGTACCTGGTTGGCGTTGCTGTGTTAGGACAATACTGGTACCCAAAGATATTCTACATGAATCTGTGTCAAAGCTTGTGTCTATCCCTCTGTTTGTCTTGCCACATGACTACAGGACATGGTTTGCACCAGGGAGACCCCCCTGGCAGGGCGAGCTCTGGCAGTGCTGGAACTTCTTTTGAGTGCTCAAAGAGATTATGAAGCTGACTTGTGTACCAAACTCAGGCCAGCCTTGCTGCAGGCATTACAGAGGCTCAGTGTAGAGAACATGGCCCATGGGCTTGGACAGGGACACACTGCACAGGGTAAGAGTCATTAACTCACAGACACAGATTATATAGCGTTGTAGAAGTACAATAGAAATACCTGCTGTCTCCCTGAAGAAAAAATATTTTGAGACAAAATAGTGTGGAGAGTTCAATGCAACTACCCTGTGGCTGTAGTTTATTGAAATGGATGAGATGAGATGTAAGGCAAGGCAAGTTCATTTATATGGCACATTTTAGCAATAAGATAAATTCAAAGTGCTCTCCATGAAGCATTAAAAACATTGAGGCAGAGTGCAAAAGACTTACATTATAAAAGGACATTGAACTATTAAAACACTCATTATTGAGCAAGTGATAGAAAGTCAAAAGCTAAACCACAAGCGAACAAGCTAAAACCAGTACAAAATACAAGAATAAAAGTTATAGTGTAGTGTGAGAAATAAATAATCATTTGATTCAACAAAAGGCAGCAGCAAACAGAAGAGTCTTTAGCCTTGATTTAAAAGAACTGAGAGTTTCAGCAGACACTGTAATGGAAGGTACTAGGAAAAACTAGTACACAGTAAGGTTACAATTTAAGAATTTATTGAACCCCAAAACCAGCCAGACAATGTTTTCTATCAGGAAGGCTTCATGGAGAGGTGATGAAAATTGGAGCAGCGGTTTTTGATTCACATGTCTACTCGCAATGGACCTTTCGCAAAGCCCCGCCCCTTTGTGATAGGCTGACAAGCTGTCGCAGTAAGCATGGAGCCCACACTGTCACTAACTGCACTCCCTGAAGAAATATGATCATATTTTTGGAAAAATGAAACCGTGACTCCAGTGAGAAGCAGACAGAGGGGTCTACAGTCTGTGTTTGAAGGATATATCCAGGATGTCAAACTGACTCAGCAGCAACAACAGGTTAAAAAGACAAAGATAGTTAGAAGCTAAAGCCCAACTATAGGCTGCAGGTCACAGTGTAAAAGTGAACCACCACATCACTGCTGATCGCCACAGAAGACAATGAACATAAAGGGAAACTCTGCTGATATTGAACCAGCTGTGTGGCATCACAGTGTGTGCAGATGAACAGCATTTGGCTTCACCCCCATGCTGCTGCCAGCACCCGGACCTCTGCCGCCAGACTGTCGGGGAGCACCGGGGAAAAGCAAAGATCATTCTTCTGCACACACTGTAGCAGCATGTGTTTACATTCAGTAGCCTATATCTTCAGTAGCTAGCTAGCTAACTCTACACTTTTCAGGGTTTGATTTTGGTTTTGGAACAGGGAAGAAAGTATATCTTTTTCCAACCTCGAGTATCATTAATACACGACGTGCCCCAGGCACAACATTTAGCTCCAAATCCACAAAACCAGTCTGAAAATGAAGGAAATCTGAAACAGCTGCGTCAGAGTCAATGGAGCACAGCTGTGTTGTTGTCGGACGCTGGTCTGAGCCGGCCCGATTCTACGTCATAAATGGCCAGTCTCCAGCCTCATGCACCTACAGTACAGTGATGGATTATTTTATTTGAAATTAATAGCCCTTAATCAGTGAGTTTTTAAGTTATATGTGATCCTAACTTTTGACAACGGAGTGCTCTTCAAGTAAACTGCACTTTTGTAGGAGCCGATTTAATCTGTGGGATCAAATACCACGTTACTCATGCATGTACACATGAATGCACATGAATGAACAATCACACAGACATACACAGATTTTTTGGTATTACATTTATTTATTTTTTTTGGTGTATTTGATGCTAATTAACCTCTGATGTGCTGGCACTTGACGCCCTTTAAATAGTTAACTTTACTCATTCTCCATAAAATATATAATCACTCCATTTTTCAAACCTCTCAGCTTAGCAATTTCACTCTTGCAGACAAATTTCCAATGTTAGTATCCAATCATGAGCGTTTTGCCTCTACAGCACTGACTGCTCACAATCATGTATCAAGATTAATGCCAGCTGATTTGGTTTGATGCCCAGTTATATTGCTTTAAAGCGAAGATGCAGTTAATTACAGTTGATAGATTGAGGTAAATGTGTCTGTTTACTCCCCTGGGTTTACTTTTTATGATCTGGCAGACGTACAAACACACACACACACACACACATACAGTATACATACGCTCACAGGTTTACCCAGTGGACTCCCACACTGTGAGATGTAATAGAATAAATGCATCATGACAGTCTTTTTTTCTCTCATACAGCACACACCGAAAGAGACACTTAATTAAATCTAGCTTCATAAAAAGCCAACACCGCTACACCTGGGCTGTTTGGTCTCAGACGCTCATCTCTTCATATTGACTGAAAAGTTAGTTTTGATTAAGAAAAGGTTTTTTTTTTTTTATGTGTCTCTACAGAATTCCCACTGCACAGTATACCCTACACACTGTGCAACACAAATTGGATGAGACCAAAACATTACAAGAAAATAATTCATACCTCAACTCGCAAGATTACTTTGGAGACTGGAAATACATAGGGTTCATTGTTGAAACTTTTTGATACCAACCAATTTTTATATAACTAAATAATGCAAGCCTGTCAGTTTTTCATGTTGTCTAACCCCAAATGCCTGTTTGCCTAAATAAAACACGATGAATGTCAAAAAAAACCCAATTTAAATATATATTTTGTAGTGCCACGTTTGTTACTCGATAGCTTTTGGAATTTAGACCTCTAGTTTTACCGTATGTCCCAAGCACATCGGTGGCAGATGAAAAGAAGAGGCAGAGGAGACTTGAAGAACCTCTTGCATGTCTGCACCCTTCCCAGTAGAACATGCTGGTAATAAATAAAATATGAGTGACTCTAGGATTGAATATTGGCACTGAAACTTCCTGAACTTGCTTCCTTGGCATACCAAAAGTATACATGTGAAATGCTTTAAGCGAACTTGTCCTTGTTTTGGTAATTAATGTGCTGAAATATAAAATTGCTTTTGTCTGTCATGCTTTCAATTTGAAATCAGGACTCTATGTATTCTTAAAATGCTTAAAAATTCTTGAAAATCCTCCAACTATTATAAAAAGATTAATTCATCCTTAACGCCACAACCTTGATCTGAGTAGGCAGACAAATTAAACAGAGAATTTACATAATGATATGAAAATAACAATGGCTAGACACCGCAGTAAAACATCTATAACCCAATGTGCATGGATTAATACGTCCATTTGGCACAATGTTCTTTTGCAACATAATGGAAAGCACTTAGTTTAATTATTCTCACATACTGGATCATTTGAAAGAATACCTATGTCGATTTATGTTTGTTGGGCCACACTCCCTGCCAGCATTTTATTTCTGATGGCTCTAGCAACTGTTCAAACTGCAATACATTATAAAGACAGAATTAAAGGTGGACTGATTAAGGTCACATTAAGAAACAGTAAAATTCTGCACATACTGTAGCTGTTCAATCACAACTAATGTTTTTCTTTTTGTTTGTTTGTTTCTCTAGGTCAGTGATCAAATTATGCAAAATCCTGCCTAAAACAAAATTATTGATTGTCTTATTCAAGGACACTTTTTGCTGGGCAAGAAAAGTCATGTTGGACTGAACTCATACTTGAGCTAAAGGACAGTTCAAAGTGAGAATACTTGACACGTTTTCATGTACTACAATATCATAGTTGTGAACAAGGTAAACATATGTAAAAGTAATCCCCGTGAGCAAAACAAATTAGACTTCAGACCGCTCAGAATACTCCCAAAGTTCCCAACATTTTATTTGCTTTGGCAACAAGCTGACGTCAGGTCACGATGGATTTCTCTATATCTACTCCTGGCATGCTACTGCAAATGTTTATATATGTAGCCTACGCTGCTACATGTATCTACATACTAATGTCAGGGAACCTGTGTAATCTTGGTTACTGATCCTGTGAAATTCTCCCAGATTTTTGATTATTCTTGCTGGAACTTTTCCAGTTGTGTCAAGAAGCTTTAATAATTGATTTTTAACAGGAGAAAGTGCCACTATACACGGTCATTCCCTTGCTGAAAGTACATGCTAAGGTCAGGGAAACATGTAAACTTGGTTCCCCATGTTGTTAATTTCTCCAGATTTTCAGGTTCCTGTGGGAACATGTCTAGGTGCGTTTAGAGGCTTTTATTGGTGATATTTTTTAAGATAAAAAGTGCAGCTATTCTCTGTTACTGTACGTGCACACCAAGAGCTGCAAAAGCTACAAAGCAGCCAAGGTCGCCCAAGCAGCGCCACTGTCCAAAACATTTTTGGCAGCTCAAGTCGCTCATGACGTCATACATTTGAACATTCAATCGTACTTGTCAATTTAAAGGAGCCGCAAAGCAGGGCTCATTTATTCTAATTTATTTGCATTCTTCACATTTGCACAGACAAAACGGTCATCAGACCACGAAATCGTCACATTCACATGAAACAAGGGAGATTAGCATGCTAGGCGTTATATTAGCATGGATGTATTCACCCCTAGTTTAAAAAATTCTTTCTCAATATCAACTCACCAGGAAAACCAACTACTCAGGACACGGCTTCCCACGCCTGCTCCCTTTGATTTCGGTCCCTATATATAAACAGGGTGGAATCATAAAGGACTCAGTGTCCAGCTACAGCAGTGATTAGCTTCTCTCTCATTTTGAAGTAGGAACAAATGTGTGGTAGGAACTTAGGTTTCCGAGGATGTTCTCTGGGTTCCACACAAGCGATAGACATCTACTTTTCGATTGGTGGCTGGTTATTTACAGCTTAAATGCGTCATAGCTTTTGCAAAAAGTTTGCAACCGTGGTCGCTGGTGCCCATTGAAAATGAATTGAATTGGTCGCCTTTGCAGCTCATTCTACCTCCTGAGCCACAGCTTCCCCAGCATAGATGCAAAGGCATGGATGTATAAAGAGAACTGGATGTGGTGTATCAGCTAGGGCCCTGTTCATTCCTATGAAAGTTGCTCAGTGGCATATGAAGCCAAAATGTTTGACCTCCTGGGTCTAAAATTACCCACATCCTCATCATGGGGCCTGTAAAGCAAGCACACTATACAGTGTCGCAGTTTAAGTTGCTAACCTCCAGTTAAGCCCTCTGGTAACTGGAATAGGGATAAAATTATTTAATCCTGCGGCTCATCTAGACTTATGAAATGTTGTTGGACAGCATGGATCAAATTCAGATAGTGAAACAAGCCTCTTTACACAGATTTTGGTACTCAAAAAAAGTATCCACTGATTTACAAATGTCTCTTTCACAATGTCAGTCTATTTGAAAAAGTCTCCTAGGGCCCCGTGGCATCACATGATGGAGTTGTAATCCCACCATTTGGATCTATATCATCCTGGCTTCAAAGCCCTGGAGGCTTGTGCGGAAGATGAGGAAACGCTGACCAATTACAGAGGGGTGCTAAAACGCAGTGTCTCAGGCAGAGGGTGAATTCAGGTGTTCCAGCACAGACAGTATGAAAAAAATAGTCTTTTTTGACCATCAACGCATGTAAACATGTTCTAGTAGGAACCTTAAATACAAGTATGAACCTTTAAAGTTAACATAATAAGTCCCGTTGAACTGCTCAGTGAGGCAAACTGGGTTTAACTGAGGTGTAATCACAAAGTCCCTCTTAAAACTGGGTTGTGTTTAAATTGAATTGAAATGGCAAAACAAGGCCTGGAATGCGTGTCGCTTCTGATTAATGTTTGGAGGGGAGAACCATTAATCCTCTGTTAGGACGAATCCTCCCAGCATCCGTCAGCAGTGAGATACTTGTTTATCTAGTTGACTCTCCTGAATGAAGTGTATAGTATTGATTTAGTTTCAGCAGGCAGTGGTACTGCTGTGCATGAGGCTGCTATCGCACAAAGGTTGTGTATTCTTGTGTATATTTGAGAAAAGAAAATGCTTGTTTATAGTATTAGTCCTAACATTCAGAATTCAGATATAAACTAAGCAAAGGGGGACCAGTGGAAGTGCAGCTTTTTGAGGACACTGGTGCTTTGTCAGGCGTTGACCTTGTACAACCAAAACCCCTCAGAATTGCGAACATGCACACACAACATACCAAAAGTTTCAATAACAAGTAACAATACAAACAGCAGTACTGTAGAATAGCAGAATCCTAAAAACAAATGTCTTTAATGAAACTGAAAGGCACATGTTGCAGTGCTATGCCGTCCATGCCAGCCGAGAAGTCAGTATGTCTGGCTGAGTTCTTCGCTGCTGATTACCACTAAGAAAGAAATGGTATTTGGGACAGCCATAATGATCATATCATTACAATGCAAGTTAACGTAAAGTTAATTAATGTTAGTGTCACAAACTTAACAGAAGATGAGAATTAAACATGACAGAACTTTTTCAATTGAACATTTTTTTAAACTATTGACAATTTCATTGGTAATGTTTTAGTGTTCGGTGTATTTCGTGAAAATCTCCAAATAAGATCAGTCATGAGCACTCCCTAAGGGTTCAATTCCCAGACGCATTGCGCTCTCCATGCATGCATATCTGGTGCTTTTGGCAGAGGTGTCTGCCAGATGGTGTTATTATGTCTGTATACTTGACCAGGTTAATGAGCACAGCTGAAGGGCACAACACCCGTGCGCCAGCTGGGGATTCAGAAACTGTTGCTGTGGTTAGCCTCTGCCTGCTTTCTGCTCATCTCAAGCCCTGTGGGGATTACAGACCGTTATCCAGGCACACGTTCTACTTCAGCCCACTGTAATTTGCATTAATATATACTTTATATTAGCTGCTAATGCAGCGGCATCCCAAGGGGAGACATTTTAATGTTATGCACTACAGGGGTGAAAGAAGTATGTAGATGACTGTTCTGCCTGATCTCAGTCTATTTCCTGTTAAGAGAACTCCTGCACTTTGTCTCCTTTCACCTCGTCTCCATCTCCACGCTCCCTCTCTCCTTTCTCTCTGCCTGTTTCTTTCACCCTTAACCCGTTGCACATTCAGACTCAGAATATTGTTATTTTAAGTTTGCTTGTTTTTTTTTTTTTTAATCTCTGATGAAGATGTGCTCACCTCTTCCTTCTCTTGCCTCCTCTTGATGATCACTGTGTGCTCCAGCCAGTGTCTACATTTACAGGCGCAAAGTGTTCCACTTTTTGCCCTTATTCTGAATAAGACAATTATTGTATCAAGCGTTTTACATGGCTAATGAAATTGAATATTCCACTAATATTACTGTTTACATGCAGCCGTCAAAACAGGACTTTTACAAACTTTTCCACTGGTGGCGGACTTGTTCAACCGTATGAACACAGCCTCCCTCTTTTATTCCCTCAATCACCTTCTTGATTAGGTCGAGGTTGAGATATTTGCGTGTATCCAGAAACCTGCATTTACTCAAGTTTTTTAGAATGTTTAAAAAAAATAATTGTTTTTTTCCTCCAACCAGAAGTTTGGTTTTTATTTTTGGGCGTTCATCTCTACCCCAGCCTTGCAAGTTAGTGTTTGTTTACGCAAGAGGCAAGAGGCTATGTGTCATAATGTGCGGTGAAATCCCCTGCTGAAATGCTCGCTCTGAATGCGCTGTATACATGTCTAAAGAATGGTCTTAAAATCCAAATAATATCAACATATTCCACGTCTTATTCGGAAAATGCTACATTCAGAAAATGACCTAATTCAAAGTATCCAAATTAAATATGCTGTTTATATGACCCGTATCAAATTCAGAGTATTATCTTATCCTGAATATTAGTGGAATATTAGTGTGCATATAAACGTAGTCCCTGTCCTCTTTTGGCTTTGCTGAAAACTCCTCTGGAACATCAGGTTTCAGACTGAGTAATGTGGCGAGGTGAAATGCTAATTCAGGCTTGTCAGGCAGTTTCTTACCTGCACAACTCCCTCATCCTGCTCTCTCTCACGCATACACACTGTTGTCTCTCTTCATTCTCCTCACCGTCTTATAAAGTTTATCTTCTCTCTCCCTCACAGCACTTTTACTCTGTTCATATTTACTTATATATATCTGTCCTGCCTGTCTCTCTTGCCTCTTTTCCACATTTGTGTTTACAGTCGTGCTGTGTATCTCTCTCACTTTGTACAGCAGTGAACTCACTCCCTCTGGTGCTGAAGCTGCTTTGTGTGACGCAGGCCAGTGACCCACCTTCATCTTCCTCCTACAGCAAGATGGACGGAGTGCACTTCAAGCTGCTCTACCACGGTGAGGTCAAAAGCTGCTGCTGGCAGGTCACACTTAGCATAACTCCTTACAGCCCTTATTTATTAGCCAGTCCCTCCATGGTGTTGCGATGTTGCTGTTGCTGCAGTTAAAGTAAATTCAGCCAGTGCCTGTGAATTCTCACCACAGCTTTTCTGCAAATTTGAACAATCATTGTAGTTTCCTGTGAGTTTCACTAATCATAACAGTCCCCCGCACAGTGGCACCGGACCCACCTCCCTGACGATGCAGACATGCGACACGAACGTCTCACATTTAATAACAAGAATTACTGCTAAAGGCCGTGCAACCCAATTCCCTGATGTTCTACATCAGAAGCAGGGGTAAACTGTTCAGCACTGCAAGTCAAACAAAAGTCATCAATTCATCAAACACTTTCCTACTACAAAACACACCCAGAGGAAATGCACTGACAACATACAAGAAAAATGACCATGACCAAAGCTGTTGCATTCACTTCTATTGCACTCGCTGAAAGAATCTAGGTGATTAAATGTGCAAGGACAGTGGTAACTTAAGTGTACTATAAATCATAAACTTAATGCAGTTTTATTCTCTGGAACAAGATGCTTTTGATATGTAATGAATCATACAAAAAATAAAACGGTAAATCATGGTCGTATGCCTTTGTGAGCCAGTCCAGTTGCAGTTACAGTTTACATCCATGTCTGTAAAGACTCATTTGTAGCCATGACAGCTGACAATGCTTCAAATATGGACATTGCTGCAAATAGGCTGCATATTCTAAAACTTGGATGCCTCACACACATCTTCAAATCACCAGCACAGAAGGTCTATACAGTCGCTACAGTTTCAAGAATAATGTCCCCAATTTAGTGTCTGACCAAATGTCTCCCCTTCTGTTCCTGAGTTATGGTCAAGTCAAGTCAACTTTATTTATACAGCACTTTACACACAAACACAGTTGATTCAAAGTGCTCTACAGCACACACAGAGGAAAACAAAAGGACAGAAAGAAACAAAAATGATAATAGCAATAAAATAATATTAACAGTTACCACATTGTGACAGTGACAGCAGGATGGAGAAGTGCTGATGATTTGGATGAGTAGTAGAGGAATGAGCCTTTGTTGAGTTTGTTCTGGACTCTAAAACTCTTAATTCTCTCACAGTGTGATTATGGTGTTGAATAATGGTCAAAAAAGTGTTTCAGCAGAACATTGTGATGTCACAGTGAAGCTGACACTTGACCTTTTGGATGTAAAATGTCATCACTTAATCATTTTATCCTATTAGACATTTGTAAGAAATATTGTCATAGGTAGCGTATGAATTTTTGAGTCATGGTCAAAAACATGTTTGTGAGGTCACACTGATTTTGACCTTTAACTACCAAATTTGATCAGTTTATCCTTGAGTTCAAGAGGAAGTTTTTGCCAAACTTGAAGAAATTTCCTCAAGGTGTGATATTGTGCTCGCAAGAATGGTACTGACGGATAGTGGGACAACCCAAAAACATAATCCCAGTGGCCACAGCTATCGCTGGCACACATTAGGGGTGTGCCATAACATCTTGTTCAGGACAATACGGGTATAATTTTTAATATGATATGAAAAATTCATATTGTGATACTCCCAATATTTTGACTTGTTGACATTGACGTCATACTGTTACCCACGGCAACAACAAGCATGGCTGAAAACGAAATTATTACCGACTCAACGGTGGCTCCAAAAAGAGGAGCAGCTTCAGTAGTGTGGAATAAACCGTGGCATCCTGAATATTTTATGAACAGCCCCGGACTTCTCAGACTCTTTTAGCGACTTACTGCTCAGAGGGAACTCATTCAGCGGCTCCTCTGGCAGCAGCACAGTGTCTCTCCCTCTCCTCTCTGGCCTTGCACACACGGGAGTCAGTGTCGTCAAGTGATTTTGTCATAAACATTTGGTAATGTCAACCTACGTGATGCTTACGGCTCGACAAAGAACTACATATATGTGAGTGTGCAATAGTTGTGGTATCATACCAGCCTGTCACAGGTTACAGCATGATGGTTAGAGGAGAAATGGCAGAGCATAAAGGTCCAGGTGGAAGAAAAAACCCTGACAATTTATAAATATATCTAGATCCCAGGGGACATTTTTTGTATTTGGGAGCTGTTTAAATGTGTAATATTGTTTACAGAATCTGAATCTCACTCTGAGTTACTGTTGTTGTTCACAAACTAAAGAAATGAGAGATTGTTTTTGTTTGGTTTTTACTGAATATCTGGAGGCAAACTGTTGACATTTACAATTATATCACTTATTTTGTTGCAATTCTGTGTTCTTAATAATTATTATTACAATTTTTTTTACTAATGTGTCATATCGTCAAGAATATCGTTATTGCAAAGATACTGTGATATTATTTTAGGGCCATATTGCCCACCCCTACTCTACATCATCCAACACCTGCCGTTATTTAAAGGCAGATTCAATAAGATGCTTGCCACATTACAGCCACATTGTCTCTCTCTCTCACACACACACACACACCCTCAGAAATGCTTTAACATGACGAACAATACATCCAGTTCTTTGCAGTCATGCATACAGACTACTTAAACACTCTTCAGTATGCTCATCACTCACACAGGCTCTTACATGCTACACCACAGACACACAATCATCTGGTAATGGCTCTAAGGCATATCTCTCTATTCAACACATGGTCTGTTGTGCTGCCGGGTTTATCTCGCCTCCCTCCATATTCACCTGTATTCTCTCCTAAGTGGAGGCATCACTCATCTTTGATTTAATATCCTCATCAACAGGGGAGTGCTCGCTGCTGATCTGCAAATGAAAATGCTGTTCAGAAATTTACTAGACGTATCTGGCAAATTATAACTCTAAGCGTATTATGGTTAGAGTCACATTCGTTTTGATTTTTTTTCTCCTTGATGTTAACACCCCTCGTCCCTCTGTGATTTAGCACTTGTCCTTTTATTGCAGATCAGATTAATTCCGTCTTTATTGACAGGTGGGAGACATGACGTGAAGCTCATTGTGTTACATTTATCTGCCTGTAACATCGTGTCTCAATGTCTCACTAACGCGTTTGAGAGCACTGCAGATAAAATATTAAGTGAGCCATCAGACCTGAATGTGTGTGTTTGTGTGTGTCTTTCAGTGAGCAATATAGCGGGGAGGTTGAAGCCTACTGACACAGGAAGCCTGCTCTCTGCCCTCAACTACCTGTACTGCTGTCTGAGCCTGTCCCCTGCACACTGCACTGACACAGGTTAGATGTACTTTCCCCCTGCCTCTCTCACTTTCTATCTCCTCGTGTTTTTCACTCTCTCCTTCTCCCGACGTCGCATCCTTCACACACTCTGCCTCTTCACCCTCTGCCTGTTTCTGTCTCTCGCACTCCGTCCCTCTGTTTCGATTTGTCTCCTCTTCCGCCCTGTTTTGACAGAGGCGAGAGGCTGACCTTGACAAGCATGCAGCATTGGTACACAGAGGAAATAATAAGCATACAAGCTGACACGTACTGTACATCTTAACATAATGGTACACAGAGCTGCGGCTCAGACCTGCACGTTGTCTTGTACACTTAAAGTTATGCTGTCAAGTCGGAGAGCTTCTCGCACATTTGCACAAAAGCACAACTTCTCTGGGCTGTGTTGTCACCTTGCTAAAACTGAATATACGTAACGCATAGACAAAACCACACATGCAAACACAAGCATGCACACACCCACACAGTAACATAGTAAGGACGACTAAAGTTCAGAGATCTCAAACACACAGCAAGACATACACACACAGTGTCAGAAAGGTGAACGCAATCTTTTTTTTTTTTCTTTTTGCACATAATAGAAAAACCGATCCAACTGAGTGGGTCTTGTAAAGGTTTTATTAGATATCTGATTCCTAAAGAGAAAACAAAAAGCCACTCCTGTCTGCAACTAACGATTATTTTCATTGTTGATTAATCTGTCAGTTATTTTCTTGATTAATCAATTATATGTTTGGTCTGTAAAATGTCAGAAAAGGGTGAAAAATGTCAGTCAGTGTTTCTTCAAGCCAAAGAAAACATCCTCAAATGTCCTGTTTTGTCCACAACCCAAATATATTCAGTTTACTGTCACAGAGAAGGAAAGAAACTGGAAAATATTCATATTTTAGTGGCTGTAATCAGAGAATTTTGACATTATTTCCTAAAAAATTACTCAAACTGGTATGTGATTTATGTAATAGTTAACACCTAATCAAATAATCGTGACAGCTCTAACAACACTGATGCAAAATTAGAACCAACGAGCCAAAATTTGAAGAAATAACTCCACTATGGAACTTAATAAATATGATGTATGATCTAATAATTTACTGTGACCTGCCATCAATCAAAGACATCAATTATTTGGCATGACATGTTGATTACAGGCTAAATAATTCACCTGAACAAGAAAAAAAACTCAGCAGAGGTCAGCAATGAGCTGGTTTGTAGCTAATGAGGTGATGCTAGTGACCAGAGAGCAGGAATGCCATTGGGAAGGAAAGCTGATTATGGCCTTAGTGTTGCTTTAGTGCTTCTGCTGCAGGCTTCCTAATTTCACCATCTACTTCTTCATCACTAGTGATGACTTTATAGATGCAACTTACTTCAGCCTCAGGTTAAATGGTGTTTCAAGTGATGATGAATAGGAAACGAACAGTAACACATTCCCCTATCTCAAGGCAAAAAGTAGCATATTATAACTTTAAATAATATGTAATCATAAATTTTCTAGTACTTACAGTTGTCCTGGTTGGCTGCCAGTGTAGTGCACATAACCCCAAAGTTATGGAAATGATTTCCCCTGCATTCTGTTCATTTCTGCTGATGCAACAACCTAGTTTCCACATTGCACAAAATGTCTGTGGGTCCTTAAAAAGTCCTAAAATGTCATAAATTAAATTTTATAAATATTAGGCTTTAACTTCTTCCGCTTCGCAGGGTAGCCAGAGTTCCCGGCCAACATTGCTGTGTTTGGGAGGCTGTGGCAGGCTGAGCTTTAAAGCCAGAGTATCTTATGAAACCAGAATAACTCGGGGATTTATTGGTACCAACCATCTTATGCTATCTTGTGCAGAAGGGGGTTTAATAACACTCCAAAGTTTGGCAACATTTTGGCAAGGGAAAAACTGTCATGGCAGTTTTCACAGGGGTCCCTCGACCTTTCACCTCAAGATATCTAAATGAAAATGGGCTCTATGGGTACCCACAAGTCTCCCCTTTACACACACAGCCACTTTGTGCTTGTCCCATGCAGGTTTTTTGCTTGCAGTACAACAATATGTTATTTTCGCCTACTGTATTTGAATATTTCTGGATACTAGGGTCCTTAATCAGTCTTGGAATTGCATAAATTGGGTCTGACTGGAAAGCTGAGACTCATGTGGATTCAGTGAGCCCAATTTTATTCATGTGTGATGCTGTTAGTGTCCATAGTGCCCATTTCATTGTAGTGAGACTATTTTTTAAACTTGATCTAACTGTAAAATGACCCATAGTGACCTGTAGAATAATCAAAGCCTCATGAATCTTTACAGTTACCAACTATAGATATCGGGCATTCAGAGGATGTATGGCTGTCACAGGTGTATAACCAATAAGGAGGTTTCTCCACAGTTTCTAGATCAAAAGTGCTCTCCATCCAGTTGCTGAAAAAGTGCAGTTCTTAAATAAATGTCCAAATGTCCAAAAGTGTACTAAATCACAGTATTCATTTTTCTGTGGTGTTCTTCAAGGTCTTGGTGTTATGACCTGATATTTTGGAGGAATTTTAACCATTTTTATTGATTCTCAAGTCTCGAATGTTTACATTGAGCACCCAATCTGTGTAACAAGTGGTATCAACCCCAAAAAATTGCTGCATCATCTTATAAGACATAATAGAACATAGGAATGTCCATCAGATTACTCTCATCATAATTATCTAAGTCCCTATACACTCTAAACTTTCAAGACACATTGTTTAATACATATTTATGACTAGAGAAGTGTCTCAAATTAATCTTCAGGTTCCCAGCTTACAGATGATTTATACCACTTGTATGTGGCATCTACTGTTTACCTGCTATGTCCCCCTAAAGATCCCCTGCCCCCTTAAAAAAATCAAAAATTGGTCTGTAGTAGAAGAGATTAAATGTCATTAAATACTCTTGCATTTGAATAAGTGAGGTCTGAATTGCCACAATTGATCCAGTTTTATTTATTCATCTTTGAATTTCTTTGTGTCAAAATGAGTCAAGCTCTTCTGCATGAAGGTCCACATTTCTGATGTTACAAACCTTTAAACCTGCCACTGAACCTAATACTGTCTTTATTTTATACTTGTACTTATCTGTTGACAAAATGTAGATTAAACTAACTCTCTCTAATAAACATATTCCTACATAAGACCTGCCTACTTACTGTCATAGTTACCTGCAATGCTTGAATAAGAAAAAGGTGATTTGTTAAACAACTTTGCCTTAAATTTGGTTGAAAATTATCTTAAAAGTGTCTACAAGTGTTGTTTTTTAGGTCAGATGAAAAGATATTTGCACCATGCACTCGGTCAAGGCTGTTATGACAAACTTCATCACAATAGGAGTATGATGTGAGAGTGAGTGGGTGATAAAGTGTGTCTGAGCACTTCAATGTGAGCCTGTCTTTGAGTGTGTGCCTTTGTGCCTGAATGTGTTTTAACAAGTTTATCAATTACTAATGTTCCAAACTCTTCACAAGTGTGTGTGTGTGTGTGTGCATAATTGTGGGTGGTTGCCTGTAGCACGTCACCATGCAGTCATCCAGACCAACTGCTATTCTCTCTCGTGCACACACACTGACATAAAAGCCCATCAAAGTGTGATGACATAGTGCCTTCTCCTCTCCAGCTGTCTCCATGCTGCTCTCCAACAGTGGACTGATGGACCAGCTGCAGACAGTCCTCTCCTCCTCCTCCTCCTCCTCTGCTCCATCCCTCTCTCCATCAGCCTGTCCTCCCTCAGCCCTGCTGTGCTGCAGCCATCTACTCCTGTCCTCCCTCATTACCTTGCAGCGCGTTCACTCTGCTCAGGTACACAGTAAAGCTCGGCTTTGCTCTTATCACAAGTTCCCTATAGAACTTAACACAGTCAAGGCACAGTCAAGGGTAAGACACAGAACATACACTAAAGTAGAGCATAGATTCAGGCGTGAACCCAGAATACAAAACACCAATTGGATTCATTCGATACATATCACATAAGGCTGTGGTATAAAACAATGCACTTTCCTGTCTGCTCTGTGCTGGCACTGTTGAGATAATACATTCTTATTCGCAATGAGACGTTTGGTCGTAATCTTGTTATTCTTCTGATACTCCCCCCTCTCCCTTTTTCTTTCTGTCTCTTTTTCTCCATTATTTAAGGTCCAAAAGAGCGTCAGTTGGAGTCTGGACGCAGCTGTGCAGCGACTTCTCGTTCAGAAAAGACACACAGACAGTCTCTTGCTGGGTAACAAACTCAGATTTTTATTTGATCATTATTTTTGCCCTTGCAGAGAGAATATGCTCATCAGCAGAGCAAGTGCTACGCTTAAATAAGTTTGTGTAACCTGAGAACACTAATGTGATTTTCCAGGATGTTATGTATTTGCAGGGCTTATGTTTTCTCTTTCCTCATTTCGTTTTTGTCCTCTCAGTTTTGTACATTCTCGTAAAGCGGACCTATTAGGCTTTTCCATAGTGTTACAATGAAGGATGTTCTTATTAAATGTGGCCAAAGTTTCCGACAATAAGGTAAATGTCTGTAGAAGTAATCCCTGTAAGCAAAAACCTCTGTGCTGGATTTCTTGTGTTTACATAATGTAGCCCCCGCTGCTACATGCTGACGTCAGGGAGACATGTAATCTTGGTTGCCAGTGTGGTTAAAGGTAAACTATGCAGGATTGTCATTTCAATACAGAATATGAGTGTACAGATTAACAGATGATTTGTGCTGATTAAGATTTACCAGAAGTCTTTGGCATTTAGACACCAGAGGAGATATTTTGTGATCGAGAGACATCTGAGCGGCAGCAGGATAATTGCCCCCATGGAGTCTAGACACTGGTGGAGGCGGTGGCTGCTGACTCTGAGGCGTATGAGGCTGATGAATCTGTAAAGACTGGGTGGTGATGGGGAGGTGGAGGGTGTGCACGATGGCAACAAGAATAACTACGGCAGAGAAAGAACGAGATTTAAAATGAGTAGCAGTAAGATGATAGGCTGACAGAGAAGGTGTGTCACTGTGACTGGTGACTCAACTGACCTACCCAGACAATGTCACCTAGAGATAGTGAGTGAGCATACGTGCAAGGAGTGAATGGCAGCGTGAGAAAGAAATCTTACAGCCTTAACATGAAAAGTATTGTCTTCCTGACTGAACTTTCACTAGAGCTTCATTTAGTGCTCATAAACACGCTCGCCAGCAAAGGTGAAAGTAAAAGCCAACACCAGATTTACTTTTGTTTGGCGTTTCACCTCACTGTCTTTTTGTATGTTCAGCGCTGTGTCCCCTGGATGTCTGCTGCTCAGTCTTTTACCTGATCTCTGCCTTTTTATAAAGCCCCGACCTCACCTGTGGGCTGTAGGTCTGCGTACTTATAAATGTCCTGAGCACAGAAAATAGGAAGAAAGTAAGAAAATACAAGCAGAGTGTCTGCAGAAAAATACACCGCCGCGCACTACCAGTGGGTCGTAAGTGATGATTGGGAGGGATGACTCCTGTATGAGTCTGTACACTGTGAATCCTGCATAGTATACTTGTAATTTCTCCCTGATTTTGGATCATATCCCTGCTGGAAGTTGTTCGATTATGTTTAGAAGCTTTTATAGGCGTTTTCATGGAAGAAAGTGCTGCTATTCTCCGTTACAGTCATTCCCCAGCTGCAAGTACACAGCTAACATGCATGTTTTACATGCTAAAGTCAGGGACACATGTAATCTTGTTTGCCAGTGTTGTTAATTTCTCCCTGATATCCGCTCACATTACTGCTGGAGCATGTCCGGTTGTGTTCAGAAGCGTTTACTGGTGATTTTTCACAATGAAAAAGTGCCAGTATCCTCCGTTACAGTCATTCCTTGGCTGCAATGACGGTGCAGAGATGCCGAGATATGGAAGACCAGGAAACGCTGACCATTCAGAGCAGACCGGGCTTTTGTGGGAGGTGAATTTGCATTTCCTAGGATTGCAAAGGCATGACCCGTCCTGCTTTCCCTCTGATTAGCTAGTGCCCATTGGCTGTGTTGATTGGGTTGGTTAGGTTTACTGAAGAGGAGCAGGAGTGGTTATGGTTAGGGTAAGAATGTCAGGGTTAGCCAGTCAGAGGCAGAGTAGGGCAGGTTGTGCCTTCTCTATCCTAGTAAGTGCACATTCGCTTTCAGACGGAGGGCTTAAAAAGACGGGCGCTAAACAGCTTTCTCAGACAGAAGGTGAACACAGCTGTTCAGCACAGATAGTATGCAGAAAATAAAGTATATTTTGACCATTAAAGCATGTAAACATGTTCTTGTGGAAACCTTAAATACAAGTATGAACCTGAAAAAGAGCATAATAGGTCCCCTTTAGTCTCTCTTAAGCTTCATCCTTTCTGTATTTTTGTCCAGTGCAATTACAGTCACAGTAGAGGGTTTTTAAAACCGAGATACGTCAGTGCATGCCAGTAAAGTTTGGTTCAGATTTGGAGAGTGTCAGCAATTATCCATTTACTGTGTAAACCTCAGGATAGACTAATGAGGTTCAGCTCCTTTTGGTTTCCATGTACTCCCGCACAGGTAAAGTGGCTGTTTGTCAGTGTTTTATCCTGAGTGGAGTTAACCAAACCCTGGGCATGAATTTCACACACTTTCATTATATTAAGTGGCCCACATCCCGCTGCACCACTCGGAGACAGATCATCCCTGCTGCTCCTGTGTCTGTGTCTGTCAGCTGGATAAGTGGCCTGTCAGGGTTGCTGTGATGTATCGGCTCCCTCCCTCTGCCCGCCTATCTCTCTTTCTTCCCCTCTCTCTCTCTTCACTCCTTCGCTCACTCAGCCTCCAACCATCCCTCCTTCTCTCGCTATCTCTGTGCTGCGTCTCTCCTCCCTCTCTTCTGCTGCTACTAATTGAGTCCTCCCTCCCTCAGAGAGCTCTAATCTCAGTGTACATGGCATAAGTGCAATTCAGATGGCTGGCAGCTCTCGGTTTGGATCCCTCTGTGTTTTAGCAATCATTTTGGCCGTGCCTCTCTCTTTATCTCCATCACTTTGGTCCCTCAGTCTTGCTGACCTTCTTTCAACCCTGTCTCTCACTGTCTCATAACTCTCTCTCTTTCTGTCACATATCAATTCAAAAAAATGCCCTCAATTGCTTTCAAATGTTATACTGCCTCTCCTCTGTGCCTCTGTTCCCTCTGCTACCTGCTTTCAACATCTTTTTCTATTTCAAACTTTCACTTCCCACACTGTACGCTCACTCACTCTTTCTGTTCCACCATGCACCTGTTTCTCTTGTGGCCCTGCACAGCACATTTGTTTGCTTTCTCCTCTTCCTTTTGTTCTCCTGTGTGTTCAGGCGTTCCATCGCCACCTAATTCCCTTTGGTTTTCCAGCCATTTACCAGTCCTCCTCTCTACCCCCTCTCTCTTGATTTCTCTTTTCAGTCAGCTACCTGAGGTTGCTGCAGAGTCTACTTGATGCTGACTTGGCATCACCAGTGGTGTGTCTGAGCACCGGTCCTGGCTTGGTGGGGTCCAGACCCCTGGAGGTTGAAGACGGTGCTTTGTACCCGCTTGGCTCCAGAGGAGCTCAGTGCCTCTCAGCTGCTCTCAGTGAACTTCTTTTGCAGGTAGTATTTGGGAGGGATCGATCTGTGTGTGTGTGTGTGTGCGTGACCGTATGTTCAAGCACATGTAGGTGTGAAAAGAAAACTGAGAAGGAGATTTAGAGCACAGTCAAGATGTTCCTGGTTCTGTTAACCATTAAAGGGAACATAGAGTACATGCTTTTTATGATTTTCTCTCATTTATATACTGTGATAATGTTACAAGTTAAAAATTTGAGATGAACACGTGAAAAAATTTTCCCTGTAAGACAAAAGCCCAGGTTTCATCCTGCTCTGAATGCTTCGTTTGGAAGTTTGTAGTGGTAGAAGAAGCACTCTGATCTTTTATTTATGTAGGTTTGGTACAGCCACAATGTGAAAGTACTCTACTACAAGTATAAGTCCTGCATGCTTTAGCATAACATACTTAAAGTCAACTAGAGACCACCTTGCGATGTGATTACACCAGCCACAACACCGATCACAACTTAAAACTACTTAGCAGGGGTGTAAATTTGGAAGACTAATGGCCTCTTCCCTACTTACTACCTCCCTTCATCTGGCGGCGTTACTTGGACCACACCCATCTTCGATTGCTGCCCTTATTGTGATCTCAACTACACGCTTGGAAGGTTTCGTGACTGCATCCTGCACGGTTGTGTTTAGGGCTGAGTTAAGATAATTGATTCATCCGATTAAATCGCTCTTCACTGTTTCAAATATTTTTATTGGTTTTTGAAGACAGAGGTTGGTGGTAGAACAGTACATGAGTCGATATTCAAAATATAACAAATCGCTCCTCACTGGAATGACCCGATGCCGATTCGTAAAATCACAGATTGATCTTTTAATATAGGCTTTTTCCCACGGATGTGCGAAACTTTAACCCTGTTAATCTCACCGGTAGTAAACGGGCCGCAGCGCTAAGTTATGAACGAGAAGCTCCGACGTTACCGGTTCTTTTCTGTAACTGTTAACTTACTTTTTTACATTTGGGTGTAATTTATTATCGTGCTGCAGTGTCTCCTCCTGCTGTCTGTACGTCCTGGCTGCTGCACCACTTTTCTGCGCACACAAACAGACACACAAACAGACACACAAACACGGAGCAAAGATCTGAAATCGAAATCAAATCGATTCAGGAAATCCGTGCCGATACCCAGTTCTAGTTGTGATGCTATTATGTCAACAAAATCTGTCCACAGACAGACATATTTACAAGCAAACAACAACTCAAACTTGCTTTTGTGGAAGTTCAAACACTCTCACATAGACTCACAAGGTGAAAACAATATCAGCCCTGCTGTCATGGTAATAAATGTCCCATTTCAGACCTAAATATATTATATTACCATTATTTATATTATAATTATTATCTCGTTAGTGATGATTACACATTAATGCTTTACTAATGATATAATTAATGCAGCTGATAAAGGTGAAGCTCAATCTATAATAATACAACATGATTCATTAGTTTTTATTTTGTATTAAGTATCTTTAATTATGCAAAGTATCTAGTAACAAAGGCTGTCAAATAAATTAGTGGAGTAAAAATAAATAAAGTAAATAAATACTGTACTTACCGACATTATTACTGGAACCAGATTTTCTTTTTTTTCCCTAATGAGCTGTTGATGTCTATAAGCAGAACTCCACTTCATCATTGAACAGTATGAGAAACATTTTCCAGTAGATTCTATAAATACAAACCCGAAAATAAACATACTGTGTACCTTTAAGCCAACAGTTATACAGTCAAATAAGTATTGGGACAGATAGCTGTGTTGTTTTTGCTGTTGAATCGTCTATGGATTTTACATCAAGAGGAGCATTTGAGTCAGCTCCAGGGACTGCCATTGCAACATTTCATTTCTCACATTTCTTTTTTGTGAAAGGCAGAAATAACAGAAAACACCTACTGTAAAATCTGTGCTGTAATGAAAGGTGGAGTGCTACCAAATGTATTTGTTTTTAGCAAGTGATGGCTGGAAAGTTAGCAGTTTTAAATGTTGAAGGAAGGTTTGCATTTCACAGATTTTGCTTAAATTCTATTAAATCTTTGTCAGTGTTTGCCGTTAATTTAAATATTTCATGGTTAAGTAGTTTATTTAATAGTGGCTTGATAAACAGAGGCACATAATGAAAAACTGAAAGGAAATGCACATTTATTGTAGTGAAGAGAGCTGCACATTGATGAAAACAGCCTTTTTATTCTTAATTCTATAAATCAGCACATATTGACTTATGTGGGATGCTAAAAAATGAATTTGAATATGTAAGAGATGTTGATTTAAAGATTGAAAAACAAAAATATTCCCTCAGAGTTATCAGTGTGCACATCTATCCTCCTCACAGAGACAGATAACCATGTGCTCACACAGCAGTCAGCTTAAACGCTGATATGATGGTGCCTTCCCTCTCTTGCTTTACTTTCACTCCACCCTTCACTCTGCAGCAGAGATAACGCAAAGGCAATCTTTTAGATCTTTACAGCATGACACAGAACCAGCTCTTCACCAACAAGGCTGTGTAGAAAACGAGATTTCAATTGATTTAGCAGTTAGCATAATGGAATGGCACACGTATCCAGAGCAATCTCAGGTGTCTCCAGAATGTTATTACATGTAGCCGGTGTATTGACTTTGGTCGCCTATTACAAAAGAGGCAGACTGGTGTCCAACCAGCATTCATTTAACGACAAATACCTGAAGCACTACTTCTCCTGGGTGGCAGCCAGCTCAGAGCAAGAACCAATATCCAAAATATGATCCAGTGCACAGACTAAAGCAGTAAACAGACCCTTTATCAAAAAGATCATAAAAAAAATCTTCTCTATAAATGTCTCCTGTGCACTGAACTCCTACATATGTTAATACTTACACACCTTTGATTTTACATCTGTTTCAACCTGGTAGTTCTTTATGATCAAAGCAGTGCTCCAGCATAACAATACACAGAGGCACTACTGTACATAAATATGAAGCACTAAAATGCTCTATCACACAATGAGGTATATTGACTACTACCTTTACTGCCGTCACTTAATAGCCAAGTCTCAGCAGTCACACAATAAAGGATGCATTTTTTTCTGTGTGACTGAAGCTAAGATATTGTGAATCGATGAATCACAAGGCTTGCAGGAATTATAATGGAGTAGCTCCAGTATGAAAGGTGGTAATGCATTTTTACTGTGTCCATAAAATAGCAGGAAGATGCGTCTTGAATACAGCTCACTGTTAGGACTCATTGTTCATTAAATAGACATGAGTTCAAATTACTTTTAAGACCCTGACATTCAGTAGCACATAATGAGAAGAGTGTGATACGAGATGCGCTGAACTTTGTTTATTCAGGACCCTTAAGAATGCTGGATGGTTTGTACTTAAACATAAAAATGTTGAAAATGAAGTTGAAGCAGTGAGAGTGCAAGCAGTGCAGGAAAATATCAAACTTACTTTCCAATGTTGTAAAAGAGCCAAGTACATATTTTCTTACAATGTCGAGATCACCTTATCCTTGTGTTGGCCCATGGACTTTTTCTTTTGATATGTGGATGTATTCAAGATGTTCAAGTATTCCTACACACTGATATCTACAACTATCAGCTGTATTTTAGAAGTGCTTTATTCTACGAGTGCTGGTCATAAGCAACTTGAAAAATGTTGCGAAATGTACACCACTATTCACATCAATATATTATTTAGAGTTTAGATGAACAAGATATTCTTGAATTAGCAGTAACGATGTCAGCATTAAATGGTTTTGCCATAACTGTGGTTACATAACGTCACGGTTTCATAACTGTAAGAAACGTAGAAGCTATGATGTCTGTGCTATCCTTATTCCCGCAGTTGCCCCTTGAAAAGGAATTTCGCGAGTCACGTTTTTTGTGTGTGCAGTGAAATCTCATCTCGCAAGTCACGTAATTTATGTTTGTGCCGATATGTTATGTATGTGGAGAGTTGTGCCACTCACCTGAAGTGTTGAGAGGAGCTGAAACATGTCAGAGGGAGGTGACACTCCAGCCTTATAAAGCGCAGTAAAGCAGCAGTGTGGGAGCATTTTGGATATCTACAAAGTGATTGGGGAGATGTTGTAAAAGGTGGGTAACAAATTAAGATAGATATCAAGATAATCATTCGAGGCTGAATGCCCAAGTCAACGTAGAAAAACTAAACTAGCTAATGTACTAAAGCTGGACTAAAAAAGTTTTAACTCCCAAAAGAAGTTACTATTTAATTTCAGAATCTTGTGGCGATATCATATCACCAACTGTGGAGGGTTGTGGGAGGGGCTTTCATTCTGTCTCTCTTATTCTTTCTTCCCATTTAACCATTATAAATGATTTTTAAGTAGCCAAACATTACCTTAACTGGATATATTTTATAATGATAATAAATGTTGGTTCATTAAAAATATTTCTAAATTATAAAAGTCTGGCTGAAGCAAAAATAAATGCATGTAATATGTTTGTCCCACCACAGAAAAATGTGTCATGAAGCACCCAGCCAGATTCCAATGATTAAAAAAGTTGTCAACTATTAAAAATTAGGTTTTTAAACCATGAAACATTAGGCAGTATTTTCTGCTCTCGGATGCTGGGGGTGTGTCCGCTGCATGTGCTGAAGACACACCTACTCGCGGGAAAGCTGCAGCCTCATTTTTATCGTAGCACTACAATGGATTCTTGTACAGTCCAGGGTTTCCCAAACATTTAATTATTTGTGGCTGCCCACCACGATCAAAACATCTGCTGCCACAAATAGATTTTTTATTTTTGAAGCTGGACTGTTCATCAGGAGCACTGTTTAAATATATATATACTGTTCAGTTATTTATAGCACCACACTCCCGGAGTGCTGAGTGCTCTCTTGGCACAGATGGAGGAGCACAACATCAGGCACAGCGAAAGTGAAACTTAACCATTCATTCTGCTGGGTCAGTACTTGGTAGAACTTGCCTGTGCAGCAGCTGCTCCTCTTCATTGATCTAATCTAATGAGCTCTGAACAGATTGACAGATCAATTATTTACCCTGTGACTCACAAAACGCTGCTGAGGGACGAACCGTGTTCGCCTGCACCATGTTCATAGACACGTAAACCCCAAAAAAGAATTTAGAGATGGGACATAGAATGATACAAAGGGACACACAAGCATTTAAAGAAAAAAAAAAGATTTTTAGCATCATATGTCATGATATGTTAATTTTTTTCAAACAACAACAATACTCAGTGGCTTTGTTTCCTATATAGTGAAGGGGTGGGGCCTATGTTAAGGGTTGCTCCACTGCTTCATCAAGCAGGCTCTCTGCCCCGCCGAAAAAATCCTGGTCACAGAAACAGTGAAAAACAGTTCAGTGGTCTAACTCAACGATTTAAGGCAGCATGGTGGTATAGTGGTTAGCATTGTCGCCTCACAGCAAGAGGGTTCGGGGTGGGGCGTTCAAACCCTGGGGTGGTGGAGCCTCTCTGTGCAGAGTTTGCATGTTCTCCCCGTGCCAGCGTGGGTTTTCTCCGGGTGCTCCAGCTTCCTCCCACAGTCCAAAGACATGCAGGTTAATTGGTGACTCTAAATTGTCCGTAGGTGTGAATGTGACTGTGAATGGTTGTCTGTCTCTATGTGTCAGCCCTGTGATAGTCTGGTGACCTGTCCCAGGTGTACCCTGGCTCTCGCCCAGTGTCAACTGGGAAAGGCTCCAGCCCCCCTGCGACCTCTAACAGGATAAGCGGTTACAGAAAAAAAAAAGAATGAATGACTCCACAATTTAGTACTACATAGTTCCCAGTCTTTTCACGTTTTCATCAAGTGTTTTCTAGCATGTATAATGTGTTTTGATGTAGATTTTGCTTTACCCGATGTTAAGTCTGTTATTAGTGTCAATAATTTCCCGTGAAAACATGATATGAAAATAACTGTGATATTGTAATCTCATATTATGACATCCCCCATCAACAGATTCTCATTCAGATAGAGTTGAGTTATAGCTAAATGATTTGTTTTGCCTCAGTATCGCAGTGGCAGATCATTAAAACTTGACAGCCGACACAGACACAAATATGTTGAAACTATCAGCACGCTGCAGCCGTTTGCCAGCGGTGAGAGGTCATCAAAATGATGTTTGAACTAGAGAAAAGGTGTCAGAGTTGTCGAGGGAGGTCGTGTCGAAGCCTGCGATGTATTTGTAATCAAATAACCTGGAAAAAAGCTCCGGCTAATGAAGTGTAATACCACTGGGCTCATTCTGACGCTCATTTGCATGCAGAACGCAACCATGATGTGAAACCCAGCTCCTCCAGCACACCGGCCAATACCACACCATCTGGTTCTAATAATGATATAATAAATTAGAAACGTCACACATACCAGCTTTAAAGTTAATTAGCAGCGCTTCAATCGTGGCAAGCAAACAAAAACATACATATTTGCAAAAGATAGAGATATGTGAGTTTGACAGTGAAGATAATGTGGATGAAATATGGAAACTGTGGGATAATTGGGTATTATGCCTGGTGTATTTCTTTTTTATCCAGTGCCTATACTGCAGCGTGCCAGCCTCTGGTTCCACACCAGTGGTATTTCTTCTCTGTGTAAAAGACTGTAGTGCTGAACTGAGCTTTGGCTCTATGGTTCAGTGCGCTGTAGTCTGCTGTTCAGCTGCTGATATGAGTAACAGTTCCCTACTCCCCTCCTCTCTCCTCTGTTTCGCTCTCTTCTCCTCTCCGTACTGTGGTTTGGTGGCAGTAGGAAACGCTGCAGCTTCAGAGTTCCTCTCCTCTCCTTGCTTTGCTTCCTCTACACTCTCCCCTCTACTTCCATGACTCCTCTCCTCACTTTCTATCCCTCGCTGTGCCTGGCTCTCATTTTAACCTCTCCTTTCATCTCGTCCGCTCCTCATCTGCCATCTTCTCATCTCTCTCTTACCCCTACTCACTTCACCTCCCCCACGCTCTCATCCCCTCCCACTCATCCTCTTGACTCCTTTCTTCTCCTATCTCCTCCTCTCTGCCTCAGGATTAGGGTGTAACTCTCCACTGTCGTCTATATATCCGCCTGGCCTACTTCAGTATTTTTGGACACTACATAGTGCTCACTGCCAGCACTGCCACTGTGGGAGAGACATGCATTATTAAAACCTCACTCAGTCGCTCTCTCCGGTGTTCCCTTGTTCTCCCTTTTGTTTCTGGTTTGCATCTCTGCCCATTGGTGAGCATGTGTCTGTGGGTGTGTTGTCCGTGTCTGTTTCCAGTGCATCTGTCGCCTCGTTTGCGTCCATTTCTGCCAAGTCAGAGAACACAGACAGACGTCACATGCCTGTGGCTCCCATGACTTGCAATGATTTGGCATTTTTGAGCTGGAAGATGTTCCTTTCTTGTTCCCCTTTTATTGCAAACTTGACTTCTCTCTCATGTTTCACCCCACCATGTCTCCTCAGAAGCAGGAGCTGTTGCTGAATGCCTCAGTCAACTGTCTAAGCTCCCTGCTGGGCTTCCTTCAGAGGCAGAGTCCCACTACAGGTACCAGACAGAGAGACAGCTTGGGAATGAGCGAATGACGATTATCGGTACATGTGTGCATGGAGAGAGAGACATGAAAGAGAGTATGTATGTGTGCAGGTATTTTGGGTATTATTCCTTCTCCTGTATCTTAGTATTCAACACTGCATGTTTGTTTTGTGTTAAACATGCTTGCTGTATGTCATTAGTTTTCAGTAATTGCACTGGGAGAAACAGCGAAATTAAACAGAATTGATTTGAATTAGGCACCTTGATTTGTAATTTTTCTCCCCTTGGGTTCGTTTTCTGTGTCTGTGTGTTAGCAAAGTTCGTGGTGTGTCAGCCATGGACTCGATTCCTCCTCTACTGCCTGCTCAGCTCAGAGGAGAGCTGCCGTCTGCACCCTGCCATTCTGGGACTCAATGCAATTGTGAGAGGTTTTACACACTTGCACACTATCAACTCAAGTCAAGTATAATTTCTTGGGCATGGTTCTGAGCCGTGATAAATATTTGATATTAAGTTCATAAAAAGTTAATGAAGGTAATAAAAACATTAAAGTGGTAGAAGTATTTGAATCACACGAGTAATGAGAGTGAATATTTACAGTGTTATGCACGCTGACACGGTACAACACATGGAAATTAAAGAAACATTATTACTGTATTTCGTGTTGTGAACTGAGGCTCTCAACACTTTTCATTTATTATTCAGTGGAATCGGGAGGAACTGCTGGTCAGCAGCATTGAACCGCCTGTCACATTCAGACACCAGTTTGGGGATTTTGTCTTAAGGGGAGACACCCCAGGTGAAAGCAGTATTTCATGCACTGGTGAATTTTAAGATTATGTCCTATTTTGCTTCCATAACAAATCATGTTCAGACTGGTGGAAAGAAAACGTCCAAAATACACATTTAGGTCTTTATTTTAGTTCAGATTTCTCTTCTTGAAATGTATTTAAAAAGCATATGTTGAATAAGATGATGACACAAACATTAAACAAACATTACAAAAATGAAATTTCAGAAAACTTGGAATACAAAAATAATTGTTTTAATGTAAATAATCCCATGAGGAAGTCTCATAGTGATACCTATTCGTTGAATATTATTCTAGTTATTCTAGTTGTAGTGAATGGTTCAATATTTTTTGAACAAGTTAAATGTTGGGGGTCTTTGCTGGTTCCATTTGAGCAAAGTGCACTTCTTTGCTATATATGATATTATGCCAAGCCTCTTAACAGACATGGGGTCTAGCGTCCTGCTCAGGTCCATACCAAAGAGGTGTCGTACTTGAAATGTCAGATGGAATCCTCAAGACCTCAACAGTCAGATTTTGCATCTCGTTTCAAAAAAGTTTTCTGCATTCTGCTGACCCTGTACATGTTTTACATCTGTGACATTTAGAGGATGAGTTAGGGTATATATTACTCAAATGTAATGGGCTAAGATACATCCTGTGTATAAATTTATAACCCTGTTCATTATTTTGTTACAAGACAATGAAGTGAAGACATTCTGACATGTACTGTCCCACTGATCATCAGTAAACTCGCAACACAGATCTTTCAGCCATGCTGAGTGGGATCAAGGAGGAACTATGATGTTCTATCAGAACACTATAGATTAGAGAAATTTTCCCTTTTAATGATGCGGAGCTCTCCAGAATCTCCTCCATCCTTGATAACCCCAAGGAGAGTCGTCCTGCTCTTTTGAGAATAGTAATTAAGTGACAAATTCGTAGGTATTAATAACCTTTGCCACATTTTAAAATCTTTAATATCACATTACTGCACAACGCCCCGTGGCTTAGTGCGTAGAGCAGGTGTCCCATGTACAAAGGCAATGTCCTTGCCACAGGGGCCGCAGGTTCAGTTCCAGCCTGTGGCCCCTTGTGGCATGTCACCTGCTCCCTATCTCCCCCTTCAATACTGTCCTATCAAATAAAGGCAAAAAGCCAAAAATAAAATATCACATCGCTTCAAAAGCATAATCTTCTACTTCCCACGCTTTTTTTTAACTCTATGTCTCCTGTGTTTGTTTAAGGAATACTTCACCCCCTAATGACCCCATTTGTATGTCAATGTCTTACCCTGTTGACATTGAATTCGGGAGGCAAGCTTTGTTTCTCGTATGCCTCTGCTGAATGAAGAATCTGAAACAGATTTAGAGTAAAAGGATGGCCGTGCTTAACAACAGCAAAACTATATCAAACATCCACTTATGAACTCTCACACAACTCGTGCAGTATAATTAAAGTCTCATTTATCCAGTCATATGTCCAAACACATGTATTTTCGCCTACATTTTTCTGTAGTCAGTCTCGGGAAAGGATGAGTAGTGCACCTGCACTGTTTATTCAGAAGTGTTTTAAATACTAAGGTTGTGCACTGAGCATACAATCAGACTTAGAATATACTGCAAAAGTGGTGTGAAAGTTTGTAAACAGATGTTTTGATATAGTGTTGCTATTGTTAAAGGCAGACCTTTATGACGTCAGTTGTTCACTGGCATGCAAGAAATCGTTTTCTTCCTGAGTTCAAGGTAACACAGGATTAGTAATTGATATACAAATGATCATTCGTGGGGTGAAGAATTCCTTTATGATTGCATTTGTGCATGATTGTGCACATGTATCTGTACATCTCTGTGTTTGTGTCCACTGCAGCTCCTGCAGCACGGCAGTACAGCGGTGATGTGGGAGCCTGACCTGCTCCAGGTGATGGAGGCAGTGGAGAGGAGGGGGGTGAAGGAGCTCAGCAAGGAGGCAGCACAGGCCCTGGGGCTGCTTCTCACACAGGTACACCAGTTCATAGTGTGCACACACATGCACACTGACACACACACACACAGATCAAATAATGTAGGACACACTTTGAAACCATTTTGTGGATTCTCGCAGCAATAAGATTTTAGCACGCTCTTACTCGTGAATAACTACATCCTTGAATAAATGAATTAGAAAGAGATCAAGTTCATACAAAGTTCAGTATCAGTCGGGTTCACAGTGTTTGTACTACTTTGAAATTTTTTTATTTATTTGCTGTGAAGAACAGCACAGGCAGAAAAACAGATACAGCAGGGGAAATGTGGACGGGGAAGACCAGTTTGTTTATGCAAATAAAGTAGCAACATTTTGCACAGAAGCACTGCAGCAGCAAAATGCCAGTTTATAACAGCAGCCTCAGTGTGGGACTCTATCAAACCGCACATAGCAGTGAGAGGGAAATTTTCGACTGAGTGCTCTAGTCTAACGATGCAGCTGGAAAGAGCGGTGCAGAGTGTAAGGGAAGAGGTCACCAATTAGGTTTGAGAGTTAGTGGAGCTCAGGTGTAGCTCTGGGAGCCCTAGCCTGTTCTAAGCCTGTTATCTGGGACCCTGCACCTGCCTCGGGCTCATCTCACATGAGCAGCCTTGCACTTTGCCCTTTCCAAGCCACTCGTCTATCGGGGATGGGAACCGAAACTTGGGTCCAAATTAGAACTGAATACAAAATGCCAAGTACTGGGTCCCTGTTAAAAAAAATCTGTGCTGCTTATCGGTTCCTAGTGCACCTTCTAGACCAGTGGTTCTCAACCTAAGGTTCTAGGGACCCTCAGGGGTCATTTAGGGATTCCAGAGGGGTCCCCAGAAGAATGGGAAATAGTCTATTCCCCCTATTTAATTCACTATAGAAGTGAGCTCAGTGTAAGAGAAGCCCCGTTTCCACTGAACAGTACGATTCAGTTCAGTTTGATGCGCTTTTTCTGTTTCCACTGTGAAAAGTTGTGGATGGTACCAATGGAACCGTTCCGTACCGTCCCCATGTTTGGTCCCCCCTCTGTTGGGGTTCCTAGCACACAGATGTGGTACTAAAAGGTGGAGCTGTGAACACTGCAGTCTGATTGGTCAGTAGAGGACGGTCACTCTGCTCAGGGCTGAGTTGTGTCTGGTTTTGAGGCTCATGTAACCACTGTTCATACTGTGGAGAGTTTTATTAGTAAACTGGAACTATAAAATGAAAGGCCTTTTTGTTCCTCTCACAGCAGCTGGAGTCTAAGAAAAAATAACTTAATTCACTGGGCCGACTGCCGGCAACTTTTAAGGTGGAACGTTAACTTGTAATGTTACTCAATGTAAGAGTTGATGACGTGAATCCACCAACACACCTAATTTCACTGTGAGAACTTTGATTGTCACTTTAGCTTTTATTGTCCCTCTTGGATGACATACATATTAAGTAATGAGTGGATCCTCAAGCGTTTCAAAATATATTTTAATTTTGAAAGGATTATGTGAACTGCATATATCCCAATCCTCACTTGGAGAAAAAAAAAAAAACCTTGCGGAGCGTCAATCCTGTGGGCCCCAGCAACTATTTTAAAATATCTCATGGAGAGAGACTCTCACTGCAGCCTGTTTTGTTATGTTGTGAAAAATGTTGGCTTGCAACCTCGTTCTGTGGACGATAAACAAGATGCAGACGGATAGAGGAGGAAATACAGTGAGTGAAAACAACCCCGCCCACAAGACCTAGGGTTTCGGTACCATGTCTGAAGGGCTATTTTTGGTTCCAAAGGTACCATACTGAAAGCGTTTCGTGGAAACGGGGCTTATGTGACTTAAGTCATATAAGTAACAATTCAGATCATAGGTTTCACTTCCTCCACAGTTTTCTCTTCAACTGTAGCTGAGAACTATAGAATTCTGGTCTTAGTCATAACAACCAAAATATTTTCAGATGGAGGTCCCTGAAACGAAATCTTTTCAAATAGTGTTCTGTGACCTAATGAGTATCAGTTGAGGGGTTCTTGACACAAAAAAGGCTGAGAACTATTGTTTTAGACAACGCTGTGCAAAGTGACACATTTTGTTTTTGTTTTCCACTATGGAAAGATCAGTACGAGTCTGGGTTAATGCGTACACCATGGGCTGCAGGTTTTCTCCTCTGCTCACTTGCTGCAGCACACAGTATACACGGAGCGATATCCCCCATCATACTCAACCCAGTTGTATGTTTTTCTCAAAGGCCCAATAATTAATCTTTTTAGTTTCAGCTGGCATGTCATTTTAGGATTCACCGCCATTTCATGTATAAGGTAAAAAGCCTGCCTGTATGACCGCGTGCCGCTCTCTACTCACATTCCTGGGACTGTGAAACAGACACAGTGGTGATTCTAGACTCTGGAGGGCCCCAGGCAAAGAAGTCCATCAGTGGAGTGAATGAAAATAGAGTAAATAGATCATTATTTAATCATAATATTTAATAAAGGCAGTCCAATTAAACTGTGTGAAACTGTTAAAATCCAAATGATACCCAGCCCTGCTCTTCCACTCTTGTTATTGTATCATTAATGGTCTGGCACCCTGATATACACAAAGCAAAGAGTTACTGCTGTGTGGTAGTGCTCGCCATTGGCATTACAGTAACTCAGTAACACCAGCTATTAGTCGTACATATCCTTCGGCATCCGGAATTATTGGTTGTGTCTGCGCTAATGACTCTTCATCTGTGTTGTCACAGAAACTGGAGACTGAATTTAAAATCCTCATTTACACTTCTATTGACACAGACATGCATTGTTATTGTGTCTGAACACCACACCGTGTTGGATTGTATCTATTAATCACACGTCAGACGGAGGGGGTACTGTTGTGCTCCTGGGAAACATATACAGGTGGAGAAATACTTGCACGAGAAAACATGAGCTTCAAACTCAGCCGGCTTGTTTCTGACCATAAATGGCAAATTTAAAAGATTAAAATCAACCCTGCAATAGAAACGACAACATAAAAACTTCTGGTATGTTTGACTCTGGACTCTGGATATCCTAGGAAAGACAAAATTTGACAAATCAGAACTACCGATAGCTAACAAGATTAAAAAATCCCCATTGTTATAATGTATTTTGGTACCTTAATGTGTTTATATGGCCTTAGCTTGTGTCTAAATGTCCATTCTTTCTTTTCTCATTCTTTTTCTCTTTTCTTTCTTTCTTTCTTTCTTTTTAAAGTGATTATTACAAACACAGCCCTTGGTTTAGTCCTGACTTGGCAGTGTAAGGCGAGGAATAGAACCTGTGTGAGGACCAAGATGTACATGGGACCCAAATGGCTACTTTGCATTTAGGCACTCAAGGAATAATTGCATAACTGCGGTGAGAGCTGCCAACTCAGGATGCTATTTGAACTTCCCGTCTAAATTCTGGATGCCAGTCAAATCCTCTAAGAATAAAGTCCCCGCCCCTTCTCCTCCTAGTATTGAATCTGATGACTGTAAAGCTTTAAGACAGAACAATATCTGTTCAGCTCTCAGTAGACATTTTTGTTGCTGCTGGCCATTTGTTTGAAGATGATTGCACACGCTCTCCTCCTGCAAATACAAAGCGTGTGCATCCTGTCTCTGTAGTCAGCCTTTCACTGCTGATGTTGGCTGTAAACTCTACTGCCTATAGATATTAAATGTTAGTGTCAGTCTAAAGACCTCTACAGGTTGGTGAATTATTTATTAAAACGGTGTATATACTGTAGGTTATTCTGGACTAGACTGCAGCTACTGTGCATATCCATCAAAGATTAACTTTGATCTTACTCAGCAAAACAAAAAAGTTTTAAAAAGGTGACACTAAAACTTGGATTCTTGCACCAAGAGGTCACAGAAAAATACCATCATGTGGTTGTGATGCTTGGGCTTGTGTTGTCTAGGGATAACAGATGCAACATACAGCTGATGTAGTCAGGCACGCACTGCTGTTTATTATTTAGTGAGCTGGCAAATAATGAAAGTTAAACAGATACACGCTCTCTGCTTAACAGGTAAATACAAAATGTCCTAGTCCTAGTCCTACATAGTCGATACACCTACGTGTGGTGCGGGAGATAACGAGTGAATGAAAAAAATAACACCCCAGATCCCAAGAGCACTAGCTTGTGCCTCTTATGAGTTATGTTGTCTATACACACCGAAATTCTCTAACAGCAAAGTTAACCATTACACAAATTATCATTACGCAGTGAGACACAGAGGCAGACTGCTCGGATTAAATCTCAGCCCCCTTTGGCATTTTCACGAAGCAGCTTTTATCAGCTGGAGTGATAGATCCCACAGGTTTGTGATTGGTGGCTAGAACCCATGCAGGAAAAGGGAATAATCAACCCCAGAACACTGGGGCACAAACGCAGGTGGGAGGTCCAGAGGCAGCGCCCAGGGGGAAGTCCCTCCAGAGGAGTGGGTGACAAATTTACCTGCACTAATTGACAGAATAAGAAAAGGACAGCCCCAGAATGAAGCATAGTACAAAGTGGTCACCACAAGCTGAGCGAGTGTTTTTACAGCCATGAAAACAGAGCCCTCAAGGTTCGCACGTTCTCAGTGGTGTATTCAGAAATGAGTATTGTGCAGTGAAGTTTATTTGAGTAGCACAAAAATGATAAAATACCTGCAGCAGTGCAGTTTGTTGTAGAAGTACATGACCAGTGACTACATATTAAGATTCACAACACGTCCTCACTTCCTCCTTTTCTCCTGTACAAAAATGAAGCCAGAATATTCCCAGCCAGAGTCTGATCGCGAGCACAGCGATTGGCACACACATCTGTCAATCATGACATTAAACCCCCTTTTTATAGCATCAAATAAAAAAATTATTTGACATGTATTTTTTAGTTTTAGTTTGGCCCATGTTCCATCTGCTAACATGGAGGAACAGGGTTTATGACCCATACTGAGGTCAGCCATCAGGGGGTGACAGAGATGTTTGGCTTCCCTTTTGGGTTGCTGTCATGTTGTCCATCTTAATTACACAGTCTATGAGCTTCACACATATATGATCCTTTTGGCAACACTTTCTATTGACACCACATCTATCATGCATTACTGTTATTATTATTATATTATGTATTTATAATGCTCTGTGACTGCACTCATAAACACACATAATGCTTCCTGATGCACTATATCAACAGTCATAAAAGATTATACTGTAGATGTGACTTATAATGGATTATAAGTGTCAAGTGTCTAACCACTGTAGGGGCTACTTGAAAGCTTATGTTATATACTCAAATGTTTTCTAGTAGCCTACGAGCTAACTGTACATTTCAGCTGAAGCCTGCTAGCTTCAAAAGTCATATCATGTAACCGTTTATATGAGTGAAGCTAGAAATCTTCAGCTGAATTATACAGTTAGCTTGTAGGGTATTGCAATACATCTGGTAGCTAACGTTTGCTTACAAGCAGCCTTGTTTGACATGGGGAAAGTGATATGATAATGTATGATACTGCATGGGCGATTGAAACAAACTGTGAGTCCTTACTACAGTTGATTGGTAAGGTGAGTATAGGTATTCATAATGCAATATAAGCCGATCGGCGATCAGGCAACCTCTGGTTTATAACTAGTCAAGAGCATCCATAAGACACTTGACATTTCTAATTCACATCTATAATGTTTTATGACTGTTGATATAGTGTATCAGGAAGCATTGTTTGTGTTTATGTGTGTAGTTGTAGAGCATTATAAATGCATTGTAATTAATTATGAATGCCTTCACAACACATGATAGATGTGGTCTTCATAGAAAGTGTTATCATAATTTTTAGTTTCCGCTTGCGACAGTGGAATATTGTTGTTCTGTTAATATGCAAATACTGACTTTAGAAATGTAGGACACCCACCAAAAGTGCAAACAGAAAAGATGTTGATGAGAGAAAATGTAAATGAATTTTCATGAATCATAAAGGTGAATTGAGCAGATCAACTGATGAAAACAACTTTGATTTTTCGGTCCGCTCAGTTGTGATCACAGCGCTCGTGTGGCACGAGCTTCTGACAAAGTATCGTTCATCAAATCACACAGATTATTCCCAGGAGAAATATGGTATTGTATGAACTGGCTTCAAATGCATGATGCATTCCCTGGGAAAATTACGTTTCAGCATAAGTTGAACATGATGAACTATGTCCTTGTCGTTACCCTTGTTAGCTTTGCAGTGATTGCATAAAGCCCATCTGGGTTTTCTTTCAGACACTATAAAACGCAGAAGGAGTAGCAGCCACATCAGATTGCTTGGCTTGAATTTGGCATCATATATAGGACCAGAAATGCATTTAGTATTCTGAAAGTAGCTCAGAATCAGAGGAGTGACAGAATGATGGCACAAACTGCAGTTCCCAGTGCAGCGTGTGCCAGGGAATCATAAACTGTGTGAATGCGTGCACAAGTGTCTGTTTGCTTGTGTAGGTGTGTGTGTGTGTTTGTGTGTGTGTGTGTGTGTGTCACTGTGTCTGGAGACATCGAGGCAGTTTAGGGGAGGTAGGGTTCAATGTGACAGACACACTTCTCTTAACAGTCTCAAGACACGATGAGTTTTCTCCCCTGTCATCTCCTCCGCTCCAATCTGTCACACAACACACACTTACATTTGCACACATTGAACTTTGTTCATAGGTTCTGTTGATCTGCCTGCGGACTGAAGTGAAATCTCAGCTTGTGAGGAAGCTCTCTGTGCACATTTGTCAGTGATCTAGGTATCATATTACTGTCTTGCTTCCTCCCCATGAGTTGTGACATAACTGTCAACTAAGTGAGTGTGTGTTAATACATGCTGTGTGCACACATTATTAGCATGTATGCACACAGCATAAGTAAGCATGTATGTGTGTCAATGTATCCTCATACAACAGTTTGTATGATGTGTAAGGAATTAGTGTACCACAAATGGCACTGTCACTTTATGTACTTAGAGTTATCTACTCAAGGTAAAACTACATAGGTTAGGTTTATGCAAGTAGAGATACGTAGATTAGGTTTGGGAAAAGAAACAAAGTTTGGCATCGTCACACTATGTACTCAACGTAAAGTTACATAGGTTAGGTTTAGGCAAGTAAGGTTACATAGATTAGGTTTAGAAAAAAGGAACATGGTTAGGTATCGTCATAATATGTACTCAGCAAGTAGCATTCTTAACGTAAAGTTATGTAGGTTAGATTGAGGAAAAGAAACATGGTTAGGGGTTGTCACATTACATACTTACCGTAAAGTTACGTACTCAATGTAAAGTCATGTAGATTGGGTTTGGCAAAAGAAACATGGTTAGTTGTTTCACGTTATATAATTAAAGTAATGTTACTTAGGTTAGATTTAGGCAAAGAAAGTCATGTAGGTTAGGCGTAGGGAAAGAAACATGGTTGGGCGTCATCAAGTCACGTACTTAACATAAAGTTATGTAGGTTAAGAACTTACTTACTTAACATAAAGTCAAGTACATAGTGTAAAGTTAAGTAGATTGGGTTAGGCAAGTTAAGTTGGGTAGATAAGGTATAGCAAAAGAAACATAGTTAGCTGTCATCACGTTACGTACATAACATAAAGTTACACAGGTTAGGTTGAGGAAAAGAAACATTGTTGGGAGTTGTCACATTACGTACTTAACATAAAGTTACGTACTTATTGTAAAGTAATGTAGGCTAGGTTTAGGGAAAGAAACATGATTGGGCATCATCAAGTTACGTACTTAATATAAGATGACGTACTCAACAAATAGTGAAGTTGGTTAGGTTATTCAACTTATGTTACGTAGATAAGTTTTAGAAAAAAACATGTTTGGTTGTCATCACATTACGTACTCAACGTTAAGTTACGTAGGGTAGATTTAGGCAAGTAAAGTCATGTAATTAAGGTGTAGGAAAAGAACATGATTGGGTGATGTCAAGTGAAGTACTTAAAGTCCTTGACGTAAAGTTCATCACCATACATACTTAACGTAAGTTACTTACTTAACGTCAAGTCATGTAGGTTAGGTTTAGGGGGGAAAAAAACAAGGCTGGGCATCATCAAGTTACGTACTTAATATAAAGTTAAGAAGGTTAGGTTAGACAAGGAAAGTAGTTACGTAGGTAAGATTTAGGCAAGTAAAGTAACGTAGGTTAGGTTTAGGAAAAGAATCATGGTTTGCTGTTAGGCAGGTAAAGTTACGTAGAAACATGGTACACGGTGATGACGTACCTCAAAATAATTTAAAGATCACTTGGTTTCATGCAGGTCACCTGGAGGAGTGTCCTGTGTTTGTTTGACTCATCCACTGCCTTAACCTGATTCTTCAAATGGACTTTCACTTGTTACACTGCTTCCTTCTTTACTTCCGTCAGCACATTGGTCACGTGATCACATCCTTCAGTGTTAAATGGATTATATACAAAGTCTGGTGCATTACTTTTTGTAGATACACATACAAACAGTGCATGAGAACAGCCTGATGTGTATACATGCATCATTTTGCTTTTGCAGCTTTAGCCCACGACTATTTTAAGTTCTGACTCAGACTCCTTCTACATCTGCTTTTCTTCCTGTCTCTGACTGTATGTCTATATGATCCAGTAGCCAGTGTTAAGGGTTAGCAGAGGTGAGGCTGCAGCTTGTGCAGCATACTGAGTTAGCTTGTCAGATCAGAGCCAGTCTTTGGGGAGAGTCCCTTTTCATAATTTCTAACGCTTGCAGACTTCCAATAAGTTTCCCCAGACTGGAGGGACTCTGTAACCCATCACTCTTTCTGTCTCTCTCATTTTTGCATTCTCAGCCTGACCTTTCACTTGTTAGCCTTTTCTGTTTCTCCCCCTACTCTTTTGCCTCCTCTCTTCTCTTCATTGCTCTCCAAATTCTCACCCCACTAACTCCATTCATCTGTTTCCCCCTTTTGCTTTTTTTTTTTTAAATTACTGAATAGTGTTGAAACAGGTTTCTTATTCTGCCCTTTCCTTCACCCGCGTATTGCTCAAAACATCATCCTCTAGAGTCACTTGATGGGAACTGCTGTCAAATAAAACAGCTTTAAGTTTGATGGCATTATTCACTTGTGTATGAAGATCCATCAGCTCCCTCTCTCTGGAAACTTCTCAAAGTTCCAGATTTTTATGCCTCTGCGACAGCAACAGTCATGAACAGAGGGATTATGTCTTCAGGTTCATTCCATTCTCATGAGCACAATATCTTTTAATCACCTTGAGGAAATTTCCTCAAATTTGGTCCAAATGTCCACTTGGACTCAACGATGAACTGATTAGATTTTAGTGGTCAAAAGTCAGAGTCGCTGTGACTGTATCCCATTCTCATGAACTTGATATCTCAAGAACACAGGAATTTCGTGAGTCAAAGATTCGAATTATCAGTCAGACCCCTCAGTCAGCTGAAATTCTTTAAGTCGAGCAGTCATGTTTTTTTGCTCCAGTTAGTGTGCAGTGTACTTCTTGAAACATTTTGGTCCCCAGATTTAGCAGCAGAGTGAGCACTCTTCGCTTTCACACAGGCACAGGCAGCTGCAGACCCAGGGTGAGTCTGAGTGAGACGGAGGCAGCCGCCTCGAAGAAGAGAGGCTTTTTCCGGTCAGGCTCCGATATAACCTTATTGTCTGCCCTCTGATTATGAGTGGTGAATTTACAGCTCACAGCAACTTAATATGATACAGTCTCTGGATTTTATTTGATATGTAGTGTTGGCAAAAAATGTTGTTGCAAATTTCCAATCTGCTGTTAGCGTAGTTAGCATGCATTAGCTCAGAGGGCTAACTTGGTTCATTTACTATATTATGTGAACGTCGCTGTCACCCTGAACATCCTGCTGAACTCAGTTCAAACTCCATATGGAAAAGAAGGAACAAATAGTCAAATATTCATGTTGAACAGCCACATAAGACTCGAATTATATAATTCTGGGGTACAGCCCTAGAATTTCATCACGTCTGGCAAAAACGTTCACTCGGACTTAAGGATGAACTCATTAGAATTTTGCGGTCGAAGGTCAAGGTCACTGTCACTCCACAAAACACTTTTTTTGGGCCATAACACAAGAATTCATACACTAATTATGACAAAAAAATTCACACACATTTCTAAAATGATAAAAAAAAAAAGTGATGAGGATTAATAGTGAAGACATTTTATATCCAAAAAGACAAAAGTCATCTTCACTGTAATGTCATAATTTTCTGCAAAAACATTTCTCTGGCTGTTATTCAACGTCATAAGTCTGCGGTAGAGACATGTGGTTGGAAACTGGACAGAGTGCTGCAGGGATGAGGTTTTTTTTGTAGGGTGACACAGGAGTTCGCATCACCTTGGTGGGGAGTGCAAATCGACTGGTTGGTGGAGGCATAAAAATGCAAGGCGGTAATTCTAGCTTTCTTCCTTCACTGGTGCTGAGAATGATGATTATGGCGATCATGAAGGAGAAGATGATCATTTGGTGACAATATAAGGGATCTGGGTGCTTTAATAGCAATTCTTGGGCTGCTCTAGCTCACAACTATGTTCTGTTAATATGGCTGTAACTCTGCTGTGTTGCCTGTCACAGCTGAAATAAATAGTTTTGTTTTTGCAGTAGAGGCTTCCTGTCATGCTTACTTATTTAGCAGGCTGCAAATCTCAGGTGTGTGTGTGTGTGTGTCTGTGTGAACCCCCCTCTGAAGAATTTGCCTTTTGTCAGCTTGCCTATGTATTTCATTTTTTAAGTGGTATAGTTTTCAGAAAATGTCATCAGCCAGGTAGGTAAAAAAGGCCTGAAGCCTGTTTCCTGTGATTCAGACATTTTACTTTGTTTTTTCCTGCATCAGGTTTTTCTTCTCATCTCCCTCTTCACTGCCTATTAACCTTTAGTCCCAATATTGGCATTATGTCCTGTGCTATTTCTCTTAATTTCTCCATTCTCCTTTATGTTGTCATCCCTCCTATATTATGCCGCTCATCTCTGCTGCTCTGTCTCTCCTCTAGGGCTGGGTATCATTTAAAAAACCCTTTAAGTGATACTGATACCAATAGAGTGCTTCATTCAATACCCTTAATGTGAATCAAGTGGCGTGCGATATGGCCATACTTTCAAACGCTTTGGTGGCATCTTGGCACGCTGAACCCTCAAGGCTCTGTCAATATGTCGCCTGACTTCACCTCACTACAGACTGTATGGGTTGTAGTTCCTTTTGTGGGAGTGTGAGCTCCATGCATGGGACAGTTGTGACAGTCTGCTCGACCTTACGTACACAATGACAGAGCTAACTGTTAGCATCACATGGCTAACATTACCCTTACAGCGGTTATTGACAGGTTTAACGACTCGAGACGTTTTAGTGTCAGTGTTAGATTGTTGGGACCATTTAATAGCTTGTGACGTTGCTGCTGTGTTAGCTTGGGGTAATGGAGCAGAGGTTGAATTGACCATCGCCCGGGAGGACAGCGGCTCCAGAGACGGCAGCAGAAAGTTTACTGAGTTGGCGGGGTGTCGGGACAGTCTGGGATCAGACCCAAAGCAAAAAACTGGATTGAATGCAAGTATTGTTTGACTGAAGACCATAGACTGTATGTAAAGATGGACGATGTGTCTCCATCTCCAAATGAAGCCAAAGTATCCTGGATACGGCCGCTGCCATTGTGCACTGGTGACATCATTTGAAGGCAGAGTCTGTGCAGTAGCAATCTCCACAGGTATTGAGTTCCTGCCAAGCATCCCGTCCAACCAATCATCGATCGCAAGCCTACTGACTGGCACACATGGTTTTCATTTATGACCTCAGTCCCCATTTTTTTAGCATCATATAACTGGTTATAACCAAACTTATCAGAGCATTGAAAGCTTGAAGACCTAAAATGACAGAAACCATCTTTCAGAAAATTTATTTGACGTGTACTGTAATCTTTTCGGTTGCCCATGCCCCATCTGCGAACATGGAGGGGCCGGGATTTATGACACGCACTACAGCCAGCCACCAGGGGCAATCAGGATGTTTTGGCTTCAGTTTTGGGTAGCTGTCATGCTGTCCATCTTTAAATATAGTCTACACTAGAAACGTGTTGATACTATCTGTCACTGGGTTATTTCGGTTGTTACCTTAAAGATATGGAGTACCGATACCAAGCCCAACCCCCCCCCCCCACCTTTTAAATCAACAAAAATAAAATACTCATCCTTCTTTTGCTTGTCCAGATCCAGAGCAGTGTCCTGCAGCTCACAGAGGAGCACAAGCAGAGAGTGAGGAGTATGCTGGAGTCCCTCAGCCTGCAGACGCCAGCTGGGAGCTGCAGCCCCAGTCTGCCCAGCAACGTCTTGTATCCCTCACCTGAAGTGAAACACACTCATCAACACCTGACACCTGCACGAAGCACACACGCAGGCTGACATGCTGTATTTAAAATCACACCAATTTCACACCCTACGAAAACCTCAAACATGCCTCTGTGTGAATCTGACAAGCTGCAACACATACACACACATACACACACTCTCTTAGCACTCGATGAAGGATACCTGTACTGTATTTCAGACGTCAGCACAGCATCTTCATTGATTTTCTCTGGCAATTTATTGAATGTGTTGCGCTTTTCACTTAATCTCTTTGAAAGTGTGTTGTACAACACAGGGTCGTTACTGTATTTCAGTCAGTAGTGCTTAAAGGCTCAGTGCATCTGTCGTGCTGATTGACTCTCTCACACACACACACACATACACACCCACCCATTCTTCCTTTCACCCACCCACACACTCATTGACTCAGTCTCTCTGTTAAGCTTGATATTAGCTTAATCGGCTACTGTCATATAAAAACAATATTGTCATGCCACATTAATAGTAAATAAATACACCATTACAAGTGAAACACTGTCAGCTGTGATTGAAGCAGGAGCTTCGAAGTAAACACATATTTTATACTCACAGTTCTCAACTTGAAAAATGTAGTGTGACGTATATCCGTTTTATGAACCTCACGTCTGTTTACTTCTTGTCAGCTCTGCGTCGCCTCTGCCTCCAGCCTCAGTGATCAAACTGCTTTTTAATCCTTGAGTTAGTTACTTTGCTTTTCAGTTACTTCTGTGCATATTGTGATGACTGTTCATGTTTGTATATAGTGTTGTTGATGATTTTGATAATCACCTCAGTTTTTAAATCTGCGCCGTCACGTTTATGAAGAGGGCAGTCAGCTCTGCACAGCATTACCGCTCGCTACTACGAGACGATGTACATTAATCAGTTTAATATTTTCGGCAGCTTTTCCACTATTAAAATGATCAAAAACACTATATACAACACCGGATGGTAAATACTATTAACAGTATGTACTAAGCTAACTGTAAAAAGTGAAGTGGCTTACTTAAGTATGAAATAGTGCTTTGATCACTTAGGTGTTAGGCGAAGGTAACGTTTCTGTAGAGTTGACAGGAGGTAAACAGACGTGAAATTTGTAGAACAGATATACCATAAAACTTCAATTAGTAACCCACACTATTATTTGCTTAAATCACTGAGGTCAACAGGCTTGTATTTGGGACAGGCGTCTGTATGGGACTGTTGCTTGGCAAAGATGGGAAAAACGATCAAATAGTTTATTTGAATGATGTGTAGCATCCTCATATTTACAAAGTTTTAAACATTTGTATTTGTATGTGTGATCTAAACAGTTATCCAACGTTAGCTCAAGTGGGTAGACAACAACCTGGTTGTATAAATCCAATTTTATTTCAATGAACTGCTTAGCAACCAGACCAGGCGTCTAATTGAGACAGGCGTTCATTTGTCAAAACGTGTAGCCACGCCAGGCGAGTAAAAGGGACTGGGCGTTTAATAGGAGTTTCACGGTATGTCACACTACATTATGCAACTAGAGAATACATACGTTCAAGTGAGACGTCATTATAGTTTCTGTTAAGACTGTTCACTTTTAAATATAAACTCTCTTAGACACACACACACACACACACACACACACACACACACACACACTTTTTGTTTCATTCCTCCTTAACTTTTGTCCTCAGGCGTGTTGGAGACGTCTTCATCTGTCTGTCTGACTTTACACTGAAAGCAGGCTGATGTCCTGAGAAACTGATGTTATTACACCATCAGTTGGCAGTTTGTTCTATTGTTCATTTATTGTTGCACATCTTTAATTCCTATATGTGTAGTGTGTTTTCCGTTCTGCTGTTAAAGCAGCACTGCAGACATTCAAGTTTCAATTCAATAGAAGAATTTACTTAACATTTCAACAGACTTTGTTAAAGAAAAGTTGGATAAAAAGTTATCTTTACTCATTAAAAGATCAAAAACTCATATGTGTCTTTATTACAGGCCTACATCTGTACTTTTGCTGCTTTTTGTAGAATATAATACAATTAAGTTCACGATATCAGGGGCGTCTCTACCTCAGGATTTTGTACACCACTTAAAGGACACAATTAGACATAAAACCTCACATGGCCTTTTTTATGTTCTATTAGAATTTTACAACTGCAGAGTCACAGAAGTGGTCAAGGTGAAACCTGCCGTTACTGTAGCCATTTATTATTTGGATAGTGCCGTCTTTGCTGTGAAGTCACTAAAGGGGAAGAGCACAAAAGTGAAAAGGACACGTTTGACTTTATAGAAATGATTCATGAGACACATGAAAATGAAAAATGATCCACAGAAGTAATTGACCTGGTCATAGCAGCGATTATCTTCATCACACAGCTCAAGCCTCTGCTCTTTTTTTTCTTCTTTGATATGCCCAGGCAGAAAGTTTTGTCCCTGTGAGGGTCGCAGTCGTAAATGACCCAGGACTGGACAGACTGGTTACCCATCAGGACCTTCGCAAAGCTGCTGTGTCACAGTTTGTGACCAAGCCTGCAGGCCACTGGTGTTTGACAGTGAATGTGAGGTGGGCAAAGCCTTGCTGCTCAGGGGTGCGGCTGTTTGGAGATGTCAGCGTCGGGCAGAAATGTTTTGATTACCTTTTCAGTTGAGGACATTTTTTCAAGCCTTAATGTAGTCAGGTAAGTCCCTTTGAGATCTCATTTTCAAGAGAGACCTCAGTACATAAATCGAGAAGACAAAACAATTTAAAATGTACAACATCAAGCATAGTAAATACAATTATAGAAAAAAAACAACTTAAAAATAATAAGAAAAGTAATATAATACAATAATAAGAAGATTAAAACAAGTCAAACATTTCTGAATCGATCCATCTGAACCAGAATAACAAGCTTCGATGTGCACTGCAATTCATTCTAGTGCGAAAAATCTCACATCAGTCTCTCCCAGATTAGTGACAGTCCCAAAAACCAGCAGCACTAACCAGTCCTGTGAGTGTGTGTTATGTGATTCAACTCTTCAGCCATTAAATGACGACAGACACGAGGGCAATTTCTGATCAAGTCCTTTATAAATAGAAAATGTCCTCTTCTAATGGAAAGAGAAGGCCAACCCACTTTTGGATAAAGAATAACGTGATAAGTGCCATTGATGTCTCCAGTTTAAGGGCTGAATGGCAGACAGCAGTTGGAGGCGTAAGAGTGGATGTTGCGACATGTCTGTAAATCACGTCACTGTAATCCAGCACTGAGAGAAAGACTGCTTCCGCATTTTTTCGCTCAGATTTAAATCTTAGTTGACTATAATGTCTACTGAGGATGTCTGGATTAGATTCCAGGTAGTCTAGAAAGAAGGTAAATGTAGTTGTTTTGCACTAAAGTAAAACTCCTATTTATTTCTCAGATGGTGATTCAGTCAGACAGGAGAAATGGTCTTGTTAAATTTAAAGACAACAAGTAAATAAGGGCTTCCTTCCTGACCATGTGCACAGCTAAGACACTTAGAGAGTAAGCTTTAAAAATGATCATCAGGGCACTACTAGGAGTTATACTGAATGTGTACAAATGTTGCCAACAGCAGCAATAACATGCATTAGAATTAAGTGGTTAAAACCTGACATGCCAGCATACAACATATGGACTCAGAAGGTGCTGGAAATCTACCAGATGGAGCAAATAACAGTCTTAGAGATTCCAAAAAGATATATTAAAGGTCCAGTGTGTAGGATTTAGGGTAATGTATTGGCAGAAATTGTATATAACATTCTTATTGTAAGTAGTTTATAATCACGTGACAATAAGAATCGTTGTGTTTTTGTCCTCTTAAAATGAGCAGTTTATATCTACATACAGAGCAGGGTCCTTTTCTACAGAGTCCACCATGTTGGCTCATCACTGGCTCTGTATAGACTCACTTGTGTTTCGGTGTTTTGTATTGCCCACCATAGTTCTCTTACACGCTGGGCACACGGGAGAAGTTTCATCTCTGCAACCTTACTGCGAGATGCCACTAAATCCTACACACCAGACCTTTTAAAGACGGAGCCCTGTCATAGCTATATCAATACAGTCATATTATTTCTTCAACACACTCCGAATCATACCTGTAACTTTGTCTTCAGGCACATCTTATCCTGATGCATGAATGAACACACTCATACCACAACACACATTCACACACAACTCCTCTAACCATTAAGATCAGTTCTTCAAGCTAAAGTTATTTTTGTAATACTTCATTATCCATTCATTTTCCGTGACCGCTTATTCTGTTGGGGGTCGCGGGGGGCTGGAGCCTATCCCAGCTGACACTGGGCGAGAGGCAGGGTTCACCCTGGACAGGTCACCAGACTATCACAGGGCTGACACTTAGAGACAGACAACCATTCACACCTACGGACAATTTAGAGTCACCAGTTAATGCCATGCAAACCTGCATGTCTTTGGACTGTGGGAGGAAGCCGGAGTACCTGGAGAAAACCCATGCTGACACAAGGAGAGAACATGCAAACTGGGGGGAAACAGTTACAGTCGCTCTGATGCATTATAATATTTATAATAATAATAATAAAAACTTATTTATATAGCCCCCTTCATACAAGAAATGAAGAAATGCAGCACAAAGTCCTTTACAATATGGGCATTATAAGCCCTGGGTGCTTCACGTAAGAAGTATAACTTTAAATTATGTAAAAAATATAAAAATAAAAAGTGAAATATGTCACAATATTAACACTTAATATTTTGTGAAATATTTAAAATATGTGTAAAGTACTAAGTATCTAAAGTATGTAAAAATAAAATATGTGCTTTATGTTACAATACAATGTATAAAACTAGTATGTGAAGTTAGAAATGTAAGAATATGTGTATAATGCTACAGTTTACAACACAATATAGAAAAGTAGGAGGAATAATTCATAAATGTACAAGATGGAGAATATTGCACTGTATATATTATTATATATAGTCGTATTAAATGTATATTCATAGGTTTTATTAAATTATATTTATTTATTGTTCTTTATTTATTCAAAAATGTGTCTCGCACAGTGTCAGCCCATCATCATTCTGAGGAAACACACGAGGGAAACGGAACGCACCCCCACGCTCTGACGGTGTCTCCCTCTAAATCCTCCGTGCGGAAACAACATCCTCCTCCTCGGTTAGCGCCCGCTGGCTGTCATTCGTCCAAGGCGAGCCAGCCGGTGCGATCGTGGCGCTGGCGGAGTGGAGCAGCGAGAGCCGCATGTAAATGAACACCTCCACCTCCGTGTTGCTGTCACCTGAGGATCCAGAGGGGAACACCGACTGTCCCGTCCCCGTCATCGCCGAGCTGACCTCAAACGCGTGGAGAGATTACCAAAAAAAGGTTAAACTGCACTTCTTTGGAGCAAACGCTGCCCGCTAATCGCTGCCGAGTGGCGCCGCCGTTTCTCGCTACAACACGGTGAGTGATCCGCGAGTTTTGTGGCTGTAACGTCCAGCGCTTTACCGGCTGGATCACCTGAGCTGGCCGCTGGATGATGGATCCTGGCGGGGCATACAGCTGTAATGACAGCCGGGGTCGATTTGTCGAGGAGCGACTTCTAGTACTTGGTTAATTCCCAAAAGCGCACCCCTGGAGGAAGTCTTATATAAATAATTGTGATGTAGTATTGCGGAGTTGATGTGTACCACCAGTAGATCTGGTCTTACATCACAGCTTCACACTAAACGCGGGTTGAAATTAAGTGAATTAACTCGTGACTGCCTGCAGACAGTTGCGCGTTTGAGGAGGACAGCCAGGTCAGGTAGGGTGCATGCAAATCAATTAAGCAATTTTGTAATTGATGGTCCACATGACAGTCTTTATCCAGGCTCTGTCATCACCATCACCATTACGCATGTCCGTGGCAGTGGCTCTGCATGAATGATAACAGGGGGAGAGCCCCGCAGATGCACGCAGAGAGAGAGATGATGTGTCAGTCCTTGAACCTCAAACCTCCCACAGCAGGCTGGCAGCCTGAGGGGAATCTGGATCCACTCCTGCTGCACATCCAGCTGTCTGATAAGCATCTTGCTTGTTCCATCCTCTCAGGAGTCGCCTCTGCCTCAAGGGTTAGTTTTGCCTCTTGAAATTAATGTCACAGAGTTGGTTAACAGTTTGGACTGTTTCCCACTCTTGATTGAAGATTCTCAGATTTTTTTTCCCCTCCCTCCTTGTCCTGTGGGATTAGGAGGAATTGCAGATCGGCATTGCATCATAGAATTCATGCTTTTAACAACGCCACGGGGAAACTCGAGAGTGGAGCTATCTCCATGGGTGTGTAGTATGATTAGACATGCTAGCCTACTTATCTGACAAAGCTGGAACCTGGATCTCCCACACAGGAAATCAAACTTCAGCCTCTCTGCCGCAGGAGATTGTTGTTGGCAGAGACGAAAATCTCCTCCGGCCAAGAGATTTACGTGGGCTTACACAGGCTTCAGCAAGAAGTACACTGCCTTCAGACCTCCCCGCGGCGAGCACACCTCGCCCGACTTGAGTGCCACATTGACAGACCAAATCTGAACCAGGCCCTCCCACCTTGGACGCCGACCATCAGTGGGTCATGCTGAGGGAAATCCATCCAACGCACTCTTCTCGCAGAGCAGCTGTGATGCATTAATGGTTCCATAATGTGTGCACTTGGCTGCTGTGTGTGCAGTATATGCTGTTGTCCACCTAAAGTAAGAAAGGTGGTGGAAGACGGGATGTTGCTGTCATGACCATGAGCGGAAATCATGTTATCTTAGTGGTTTATCTGTCAAAGGTCTCATTTCTCCTCGGGGAGCACTTAAAATGTTCTCTGCAGTGTGTCCAAGTCGCTCTCATTCGGTCAGGCTAAAGCCGAGTGTAATATGATCTCAGAACGTGAGAGCTTCACCAGTCCTATGACTTAGATTTTCTTAAATGATCATCCTGTGTAATTAGGGTTGTGTGCTTACAGTTAATGGATGCATTTAGACTCTCATTTCTGTGCTGCCCGTGCCACATTAGAGATGATTGATCTGCTCCTAATGTCCTTCCTACGCTACTTCTTAAACTCTCAGCACTTTGCCCTATTGCGCGGAAACACCAGCAGCTGCAGGATACACAGTATGTGTTGACTGCTTAAAATCTTGCCGGTGGCGATAACCCTTTTTTGCCCATAAATATCTGTCAGGGAGCTACATGGCTGACTGCATGGAAGCACACAGGAACATCAAATAACCCGACGAGCTGCTGCCACAGGAGAGACGAGCCCCCCTCCCGCCTTCCTTTTCCTTGGCTGTTATCTAGAAATATTGAGGCTTTCGACCAGCACTTAAGGATATTTAGTGCTGCATTTCTCAGAAAGCTGGGAAGCTACCCAAAAGATGTTCTCAGAACGCACAAATTGGCCTTAATCGAACATTGTCTTCACTCAGCTGTCTTTAGGAACACTTGTTTTTGCTGACTCTGGAAGGAAAAGAAGTTTTATTTTTAAATAAGAGACTTTGGTGACCACAGAGACCACCGCTTATTAAAGTATTTCACTGCTTGAAAGATGCTCTTCTCATAAAACTAGGCCGCCTATCCAGAAGAAAGAGGCAAATACTTTTAAATTGGTGCTACATGACCAGAGAAAACAAAAAGAAAAAGGACTGTGGCATTCGCTTTTGCTCAAGAGGTAGAAAATATACAACTACCAGAATGTACTGCGCCACACCACATCAATCAGCGCTCCATGGATGTACAAAGATCTGGTTACTGCGTTTGAGGCGGGGCCCTGTTTATTCCTATAAAAGTTGCACAGTGGCACATGGGGTCAAAGAAGTTCGATTTCCAAGATGTAAAATTACCCAGATGTTCTGACAGCCAAGCGGCTCACTTCCAGTTTAGCCCTCCGCTAACTTGAACAGGGATAAAATGATTTAATTGTGCATCTGTGATGTGCGTCTTGATCCAAACAATTAATTTCATGGGAGTTGTGACGCTCAAAAGATTTTTAAAATTGATTTACAGACATCTCTTTCCCAATGTAAGTTAGAAAAATGTCTTTTGGGGACCGATGGCATCATGTAACAGACCTAAAAGTTGTAATTCTACTATCAGTGGCTGGGGCCCCTGAAACGCTCCCAATGGTGACTGACGTAATGTGAGCTTGTCTGATTTGAGACTGGGTAAAATACGGCAGCCGGCTAGTAACATCTCCTAAATTTCTCTAAGAAATATTTCACTGCTGGAAGAATGTTCTTCTCATAAATCTGGACTGTCTATGCAGCAGAAAGACACAAATACTTTTGAAATCGGTGCTACATGATCAGAGAGAACAGAGAAAAAGGGCGGTGGCATTCGCTTTTGCTCAAGAAGTAGAAAACCTACAACTACCAGAATGCGCTGCGCTGCACTGGACAAATAAATGCTCCGTTGGTGGGTGACGTAATTTGACCTTGTCCGTTTTGACACAGGAAACAACATGGCGGCCGGCTAGTAACAAACTGTTTCAACTTACATTTAAATGGTGAGCTAAAATATGTTTCTAAATTGGGCATCGCAGTAACAGAATCTTGGTTCGTATTTGATCAGTGCTGCCAAGTTTAACTGTTTGGTCTCAGTTTTTTGAGCCTCCATTTTTACAATACAGGAAACAGTATAGCACCCACGTTCTGTTCACAAATTCTCATATTACAGCCAAACAGTCCACTAAAATATGTTCCTGAACACATTTCAGGCGAGAAATAGACAATACAGTAACAGACTCTTGGTTTGTATTTGATCAGCACTGGCTAGTTTACTGTTTGATCTCAGTTTAAGAAAGAGATAGAGAGTGGGGCATCTCTCTCTCGGTCCACTTCTATGCCTTTTGTGTCTGTGATGGTGGGCATATGAAAATGTGGAAGTACAATCTGTAGTTTGAGCAACAGCCCTAGCCCCACCAAAAATCTGTCCTCCAGCTTGGAGATGAGAAGAGAGATCTGGGCGTCGTTAAGATGAAGGGAAGTTTATTTAAACGTACTGCCCGCATTGTTATGATGCAAAGCTGGTTGAAAATCGGCAGAGTTTCCCTTTAAGCCAGAGTAGCTGCAACAGAAGGGAGTTTGTCGGCTCTTTTTCAGCACAGTCTCTCATGTCACATTGGCAGAATAATATCCTGAGATCTACTGTTAGATTCCAGTCTTTGCACAGTTGTCAGGATGTGCTGTAAAAGCAAAGAAGCAGGAGGAGGATTTAGTATAAAATGAGCGCTGTTGGTCCACGTTATCAGCGCACTGAAGAGTGGTAGCGTGTGTCTACAAGCATATGCTTTTCTCCTCTGATTTGAGTGAGATTCTTAAGGGGGGCTCATTCAGTCTAAATTAACATTCACACCCGAGACGTTTGCTCACTTCCTAGTCCTTCAGACTCAAGAATTGGCAGCCGGGCTTGCAAAAGATTAATTCTGTCAGTGCAAAATCAAGTCCCTGGTGCTCATTATCCTCTTGCACAGGCTCGCTCTCCTCCTCTATCTTGCGCTCGCTTTCCTATCTGTGCATCTCTAAGTTTTGCCGCTGTGTCTCAGCAAAGGTATGAATGAATGAAATATTCACCAGGAAAAGCTGTTATTTCCCGCAGGGTCTCGCCTTCACACTCCTCTACCTCCCCCCTCCCCTCCAAAAGCCTCAACGCCCCTCCGCTCATCTCTCTCCTCCCGTCTTCCTCCTGTTTCTCACAATCTGGCTCTCCTTGCGTGCCCTCCACCCCCACCCAAGCCCCACACCCCTCCGCATCCTTCTGATTGTATCAATGATGGAGCCCTTGCTAAATTATGCATGAATTATGTGAATTATATCTTGTAGCTTTTCATTAACATTATCTTCCCGCTCCCTCCCTCCAGTTACTTCTGTTTTCTGCTAATGTTTTCTTAAAATTTGTGGCTTTCATCAAATTTTCATTTGATGAGGTCCTATTTTTAGCTGTTGTATTTATCTTCTCGCTTTCATCCCTCCCTTCCAAATGTAAAAAAAAAAAGCCTCTGAGGGAAAGGAAGTTGCAACTGGATGAAAATGTCTAAGACGACCACTGCTTTCGGATAGAGAGACCAGGGGGACGGTGGGGGAGGCAAGAGCAGGGAGAGGGAGTCTGGTACAGAGATTGTAAATGCTCCTCTGGGGATTATGCAAGTGCCAGACATCAGATGTGTCTTTTAAAGGAACATAAGGAGCCCCACTTCAGATGCCAGCTCCCCTCTAGTGTTCCATATTGACCACTTATCCCTAGCATGTCTCTCTATTTCACGTACTCCACAAGTATCACAAGAGAGGGAGCCTTTCTGGCGGCTTTTGGAACAAGAAAAATGGCTTCATGAATAAGAAAAGTATTTCAGTGAAAGCTCACTGTTTTCAGATGAAAGCAGGATCTCGGTATCAAAAGAAAATGTGTTCAGTGTGGCAGTCGTAGTCAGAGAATTCTGTTGTGAGATGTACACTCTTCTCTCTGTGGCTTTAAATCAGGGAAATCACGCAACTGTGTGCCAATATTTTGATGTTTAACAATCTCACGGCCTATCATTTTTTTCCTCAGAAGAGTGCCTCTCTGCCGACCCCTGCTGACCATGCGGAGTGTGTGTGCGGTGGTCCTGGCGCTCGCCGCCGCCGCCCTCAGCTCGGCAGACTCGGACACACACAGACTGAGACATGACTCCAACCTGGAGATCTGTATCCTTCTGCTGTCGGTGCGGCCAAGTGCGCAGCATGGACATGAATGTGTCTGTGCCTGTTTAATGTGACAGATGGGTGCATGAAAGAGCATTTATGTGTGTGATGCCCATGTGGAGAGCGTGTGTCTTCCTGACCTCCTCTTATTAGACAAGCGGCTGTTTGAGACCAAGAGGAAAGATCAGCTCAACGCCCTCAAGAATCTGGTAGAGCTGAACGACATCAACCAGCAGTACAAGATCATAGACATCATGCTCAAAGGACTCTTCAAGGTAGGCCGTGTGTGTGCACTCACGTCAAATGCTCACATAGTCTGTGGGCAGCAGCTAAATCAAGAACAGACAAGGCCACTAGTATTAAAAAAAAAAAAAAAAAAAATAGCAAGAGTTACTTCTGAGAGCTCGGCCGTCTTGTGCTCTCAGCAGACTGAAGGATCAGAAGGTCCGCAGCCCGACACAGAATCAAAAGCTTCAAATCCAGCGATTACATTCATCAGCATGTTTCCTCGCATTCATTTGAATGTTAATTCAGACTCAGCTGCTTGGAGTGCCATTCACTCACACTGAGCTGTGAGCTTTGCTTTTACAGTATGCCTCATTCTCCCAGAGGACAGTTATCTATGCATCTGCGTGCCTCTCAAGGACAACTAGCACAGTCAACCTTCAGTAGCTGGAGAGCATTGTCAGCATTTCTATACCACTGTATGCGTGTGTTCGTATGTGTGTGTGAGACAGAGTGCTTAACAGTGATCCAGCTTTTATCTCCTCTATATACTATCCCCGTAGACGCTGCGCTGACTCTGATCTCAGGCGATGTCTTGTTGTGTTCAGTCTGTGTTTTAATCACAATATGACATGAAGTGTTCTCTGTCAGAAGACATGTTGTGTTGTGTGTGCACACATTGATTCCTCTTGACACAACTTTAGAAGCAACAGTCAGACAGGTTTCAAACTGTTTAAAGGGACAGTTCACCTCCTAATCCAAAATACATAACGTTCCTCTCACCTGTAGGGCTGTTTATCAGTCTAGATTGTATTGGTGTCAGTTGTGTTGGAGATTTCGGACGTACAGATGTCTGCTTTCTCTTCAATGTAATGGAACTAGCGCTGGGAAAAAAACTTTTGAAAAACTCAGCATCAATGTCTCTTTCCAGAAATCATGACCCAGTTACTCAAGATAATCCACAGACCTTGTTGTGAGCAGTTTCATGTAGGAACTATTTTCTGTCCACTGAACTACACCCACCAACTGTATCACAGTGCAGAAGGAACTGCTAGCTCAGTGAGCTAGCCAACATAACAGCTCAGCCGAGGAGGACGCCATTAAAGGGATAGTTTGGATCCTTAGAAGTGGAGTTGTGTGAGGTACTTATACTTGGTCAGTGTATTCCCTGCAGCAGATGTCAGTCAGCACGCCCCCAGTTTGGAGAAGCAGGCTGGAGTCTGACACAGAAGCTAAGCAATGTACTGCTGTCGATGGGGGCAGCAGCAAACACATTTTTAGTAAGTAAGTTTATTTAGAATTTTTTCTCTGCTTTACTTTACTGTCAGACAGCGACTTCTGACAGGAAACTAAAGCCGTTACGTTGCTCTCTTCAAAGCCAGACTCCACTGACAAAAACAGTAATTTAACATTGCAACACAGGAGCTCAATCTGTCACTCTGTTTGTGTTTTTACATGACTTTTTTACATTTGGCATTGGCAATGGTAGACCAGCCACTCCTAAGTTAGTTTTTTTGTCAGTGGAATTTTGTGGCTTTAATAAGAACATAGATGGAGGACTGGGTCCTGTGGCTTCCCCGTCCAAAAGGGCTGTGTGAAGTCAGCACCTCAGTTCCTGTTTTATTTTAATTCCTGTCGTTTTATCATAATGTAATTTATTTATCTTTATTATTTCTCTCTCTCTCTCTCTCTCTCTCTCTCTCTGTATGTCTGTATACGAGGGAAGTCACTGTTTTACTGTTTTATTCTGCGAAGCACTTTATGTTACAGCGTCGTTGTATGAAAAGTGCTATATCAATAAAGTCTGATTGATTGGTTGATTGTGACAGGAATGTAAGTGGTGAAAATATTCTCAATAAAGCGTACACCTAGACTGATATTGATATTCTTTGGTGGCTAAAATACTTTGTGTTGCTGCCCCCTCCCCAGCAGTACATTGCTTAGCTTCCATGGTGGTAATCCTGCCACTTATCCAAACTGGGGGCTTGCCGACCGCCATGTACTGAAGATAATACACTGACTATAGATAAGTACCTCATATAACCCCACTTCAAAAAAAAAGTGAGTAGACGTATGCTTCCTTCTGTGTGGTGATACAGTTGGTGAGTGTAGTGCAATAGCAAGAAAATAGTTCCTACATGAAACTGCTCACAACAAAGTCTGTGGATTATCTTGAGTAACTGGGTCATGATTTCTGGAAAGAGACATTACTGTTGAGTTTTACAAATGGATCTTTGAGCACTACAGGCTGAGTGCCATCTAGCTCCATTATACTGGAGAGAAGGCAGACATCTCTAAGGCAGATATCTGCAGCATTCGACAACTCACACTAAAACAATCTACACTGATGAGTGGCACTATAGATGAGAGGAAAAATGTGTATTTTTGATTTTGGGGTGAACCTTTATTCTTTCAACTACATATAATGAACGTCTTTATTCAAAGCCTGATCTTTTCAGCACTCCACTGTGAAGTTCTGTCACTGCATGCCCTGATCTCAGCAGTGAAAGTGTTGTTTAAATATCATCATATCATCACATTTGTCCATAAACTCTTATTTTTTCGTATTTTTCACCTGCTTTTCCACAGCAACCTAAATCCACAGCACACAGTGTAAACTAAAGAAATCTGGCAACTGAGCTGTATTTCTCATTTTTCAGGTGTTGGAGGACTCGAGACAAATCCTGGTTGCGGCCAACATGCAGCCTGATGACCCTTTCCCAATGGACGACAAGATCAAAGAAGGTCTGATTCTCTTTTACACCTCAGCTGCTTCATCAGCTCATATTTTTGCAATGTCTGTGGCTCTGCTTATATAAGCCTATAAGTCTTTATTTAGTAGCATCTCTAGTGTGTCTTCCACACTCTGTTTCTGTTTCCACCACCTCTGCTCTGACTGGTTTGTCTAGTGTTACTTGTTTCCAAGCGCTCTACCTCTGTCACTCTTTCTGTCTTTCATCCTTGCCCCCTTTTGGTGCCAGCAGGTGCCAATAATATCAGCTGTAACATCTGTGTGAATGTCATGAATATAATTTCCCCTATTTTTTATTCTTATTTCTATTTAAGTGTTTCCTGAACAAAATCAACCATCACTTTAGCTGCGCTCCTTGTTTTCTGTTCATCAGCATGTCCTGTGTGTTCTGTCAGTGCAAAAATTATCGTCAAAATTCACCTCTGTCTTATTTCTTCTGTTTCTCTCTTTCCGCTTTCTATTAATGTCTGCAGCGTATTCCCATGTAGTGGAGAACACAGCTTTTTTTGGTGATGTGGCGTTGCGTTTCCCACGTATTGTCCACCACTACTATGACCGGAACACTGACTGGGGCGGTCTGCTGCGCTGGGGGCTGAATTTCTGCAACCAGACGGGGGTTTTCACAGGAGGAGCCCACCAACATGTCCTCACACTAGTAAGACTAGAAAATCCTCTTCTTATTGTACCTAATGCTACCTGTCGATTACAGTGTTGTCACAGTCCACTGGTGTCCTCTGCAGTAAGGGTGTAAAAAAAGGATTCTAGCTTTGGGTGCCAACTGCAAAAGCCCTGCTTTTAAATGGCTGCATTTAGAAAATATTTGTGAGATCACCTTATCACCTTGAACAGAAAGAGAGTGTTGTTGCTTTGATAAAGCTGCTAAAATTGTGGACTTGCACCATATTTAAGGGCTAAAGGTAAAAGCATATGAAAATGATTCATTCTTTCAATTTGTGCCTGTTTAATGTGGAAACAGACATTTTTTAATTTATTCCCTCTGCATGACAAAATGGTATTATATCTGGTGCTAGGCTTGGGCACCACCACTTTAGTATTGCATTATAATATACCAGGGTGTTAAGAAATACAAACTGTATGATTTTCAATACCGTCAAAATAGGGCTGGGCGATATGGACAAAAATTCACATCTTGGTATTTACAGGCTGACTGACGATACAGATACAGATACAGATACAGGCATGTCTCGGTATTTTCAAGGAAATGAGCAACATGTATTCAGTTGCAAGTCAAAGCCACATTTGAGATGTCACAGGCACTTTTATAAAAACAGGCTGTGATCGAAAAAATGTAAGACAGGGATTTTATTTCCCTGTTTGAAAATATGCAGCTGCACAACCTCCAAAACACTAGTCGGTGGCAGTGTCTCTGTGAAGTGCTATAAAGTTAACTTGATTCAAAACACACATTAACACACATTAAACACTCATTAAACATGGCTTAATAGAGACAATTTCAAACACAAGTACACAAATCGGCTTCGCTATAACTGGCAGCATTCACAGACAAACACTTTCTTTATCTGGACACATTTTCCCCACAAATACAACATGCTAATGTTTTTAGCACAAGCCTATGGCATTTTACATTGTATAAACTAGTCTACTGGCTAGCGTACAGCAACATTAAACAGAGGTTACACTACAAAATTTAGCTCCATCACAACTCACAAGGTTCACTGACAAAACAAATGTCTTGTACTAAACATGTTTTCCAAACAGATATAACATGCTAACGTTATTAGCACAAGCCTATGGCATTTTACATTGTATAAATTAGCCCAGCGAATAGCGGAGATTTCCTCTGCTCATATGAAGCCAGGATAAATCACATGCAAGACTTTAAATGCTATTTTTGTGGAGACTTTGTTGTCCTCGCAATTTATTGTTTATTATCTGTGAAATTGAAGTAAAAAATAAAGTAAATAAAAGCTTACAAAAATAGACAGGAGGTCTGTGTCGCTGCGATGTGTAGTTACATCTCTGAGGAGGTGCACATCAGGCTACGGCTCTAAAAAGTGTTGCTGGAGAACTTTTGCGTGAGTGATGGGGCAGAGCTGTGTGGAGAGTGTAAGAGAGGAGAGATGAACACTGGTATGTGTCATGTAACGCAACTTGAGCATATATCGATATAAACGGTGTTGTCTTAATTTATATCTTGCATGAAAATATATCATATATAGTCATTATACTGCCCAGCCCTATGTCAAAAATACAGACGCTCCTCTGTCTATTAAACTCACATGGAGATGTTGTATTTCTCTGCTGGTGGAACAGGCAGCTGAGCTGACAGACGTGGCGACTCCGAGTGGTGGGGATAACGTTACGGGACTGTAGACAGCTGGCTAACAATGGCAGAGAGAGACTCAGGGGAAAATTGCATATTTTAATGTCTTACTCTGTGAGTTAAGGGTTTATTTCAACCAAACCAGAGTAGCTTGTTGTTGGAATGAAGTGTTATAGGAAAGGTTTACATGAAACAATTAAGCTAGTCTTAGTTCTTAGTACCGCACACAAATACCGTCATATACCTTATACCCCAGTGAAATTTCAGGAACGTGTAAAGGTATGAACAAATAGATGCCACCCAAATCTAGTTGGCATGGTTGTCACAAAGACAACAAATCACTTTCCTTTTTTGTCAGAGCCTAGCAACTACCAACAACACAGGTCACACTGCATTTTGTTTTCCACTGTTACTGCAAGAACTTCATCTCTGGTAACTGGGGACGGCTGCTGATAGCTACTGGGAAAAGCAAAAGTGCTATCCTCTTTCTGTTTTGGTTGCACAATGGTTAATGCACTTCATCTGTACCGTAAATTAAGCCATCACTTTCCCAGGAGATCGTACCCAGTGGCAGACAGAATTGCATAGTGGAAGCAAGGCTCAGAGGCAACCAATCTAAACGCAGATGGTGTCATTATTCTATAGCCATTACATTGTGCAATCAACATTTACTTCATAATGAGAAGTTAAAGCAAAAAAAACTTGTTTATTTCCACTTTAAATTGGTTTCAATATTGAGGACTGATTTAGTTTAGTTTCCTGTCGCAGTTTTCTGTACGTTTGAATCCTGAGCAAAATGGTATATGAAGATGCTTCCTTATTGTGAGGTCCACACTCAGAGAATTCAATATAAGCACATGGTGTAATTAATACTTTTCTCTGCAGGCAACAGTGTTGTAAATGTGTCTGGTGAACAGACATGACAGAGCCATCATAGTTCAGGTTCTGCAGCAGATGTGAAGAATTCAGTGCACAGCACATCCTCAGTGTCAGCTAATGCCGCTCTGCCGTCACTGCAAAATGTGTCATTTGTCATCAAATTAGTCCGTGATGTATTGTGGCCTTTGAAACTCAAAAGAGCAACGCAGATAAAACGGTATTCCCTGTTTAATGTGTGGGTTAATGAACTAAACTCTTGCAGGATTAATCTGTGACCTTAGCAATGTGCCAAGAGGATTATATTGTGGATTAATTCTGAGACTCCAAGCAGCGGCAGTTAGCGCCCTGAAATTGTGCATCCAGCCCTCACTTGTGCCTCAGTAACCCCACTATTAGTGTCTGATCCCCAACTATCTATTTCATGTCGCTCACAGTCTAAAGCTGAAATCATAAAATGATAAAAATAAGGTATAGTAGTCAGAAGAAATGTTGATTTCGTCTGCCAGCTGCTTGCCTCATAAAGCTGCAGAATACGAGATGTGACAGTGTTTCATTTGCATTCCTTATCTCTTTTTAAAAAATGATAATGCACCTCCTTCTCCTCTTTTCCTCTGTCATCTGTCTTTTCTGCTCATCTCTCAGATGTCACAGGAGTTGGGAATAACAGAGAAATCCCCAGACTTTATAAACCCGTACCGCACAGAGAGAGACGATGTGAGTAAGATGCATGCATGTTGTTTCCCTCTTTGTGTCTCTTAAAGGTTCTGTATGTAACTTTAATGAAAGCCTTGTAATTAATGACATTGTTGGCCGTCAACTGCAGTCAGTATCCTGCTGCTTATGCTTGCACTACGTAGGCGCGAGCGAGCACCTGGGCACCAGCCAAAACAGTGACAAGACATACACAAGAATAAATGTGATTGATTGGCATCATGTTGATAGAGTGCTGGAAAATAAATTACAGTCACATTTAGAGTAATGTTACCATCAGGCCCCCAGGAAATACATCAGGCTTTGAAGCCAACTGTCAAGTCCGTCACGTAATGCCATTGGATCTGAGAAGACATTTTCCCATATGTGAACACTGTGAAAGAGACGTTTGTTAATCAATGGATATATTTTTTGAGCGTTACAGCCCCTGCGACTTGTTTTACTGATAGAATTTGAGCCATTTATTTCGATAACATTTCAAAAGTCTAGAGGAGCCACATGATTGAATCTTTTATTTTCATTCAAGTTAGCGAAGTGCTACACCAGAAGTAGCAGGCTCAGCCTGGTGGAAGTCTTTAGTGCCCTTGCTCTATGTGCTAATCATCCAGTTAATTTTATATGCAGCAGATGAACATTTTTGGCTTCCTGCGCCACTGAACAACTTTTATAGGACTGAATGGGGTCCCGCCTCCTTCACTGTATCCAGTTCTCGTTATACATTCATGGTTATTATCTGTAATATTTCTCATTAATTTAGACACTAGATACTACCTAGCTGCTCATTTACTAATTAATTTATTAGCTAACGTTACGAAGCATCCAACAGCAGACCCATGCAGGTGTAGGTTTACAGCTAGCTGGCTAACCTTAGCTTAGGTCATGGTTAGCTAGGTAGTTGCCCCTGAATTGCGTCGCTCTTGGCCAGTACAAAGCAATTGTTAGTTATGCACCTTGGCTTTGTACTGTTACAGAACTTATTTATGGTTAAATCAACACATTTGTCATGATACATAAGTTAGTATCATGGATCACGTTATCTGGCGAGGTAAGTTGGCAAACTAGCCGACTAATACAGCGATAACGTTAGTGAGCAAGCAAGCTCAACTTAGCCAGCTAGCTGTTACTTCTCTACACTGCAGGGATCTGGTGTTGCTAGCTTCGTAACGTTGGCTGATACAGTAATTTGCAAAACAGTCCCAGGAGCCTGGATGAATAGCTGACAGTAGCCGTTCACTAGCTAGCAATTCGTCCACGTTAGCAAGTAAGCTAATGTTAGCTAACATTATCCAGCTAAAACCACAATGACTTTCATGTCATTGTTTCTCTAGGATGTTTTTCCAGCACCAGGAATATTGAACTACATTTGATTAATTTACTGTGACCACAATTGAGACAGTTAGCTAGGCTAGCGCAACCCCCAGTCCCTCCACCTCACT